>JAHHUM010001323.1:0-134391 GCA_036173005.1 Crenichthys baileyi | reverse complement strand
GTGGTAATGCCGGGGTTGCCCATAAACAGCACATTCAGATTTGATTTCAGGTATATTTATAAGTTTGGTTCTTTCTGATCCATAACAGTGCTGTAGCTAACTATTTGTTATCATCTAGGCTTGTAAAATCATGGATACTTCTTTGCTAGTTCTTGTCTAAAATTACTGAAGGGAATGAGCTTTGTGGCCTCAATGTAAATGAACTGTAAAGTGAAAAAAGAAAATATGAAAATGAATAAAACCTTCGTCTTTCAGGCAATCTACTGGAAATGGAAAAATACAGCTTCTAGTCATAGAAAGTCCTGACTAGTCTTTTAAGGGCTTTATAGAGGCCTACACCTAAACTCACAGAAGTGAAGTTTTTGTGTTCATTGTGTGTCTTTAAATAACAAATTCCATTTTTTTTCATCAGATCTCATAGAAAGGCTTATCACCTAAGGACGTAGTTAAACATCCATAGTCTGTTATCCAAAGATCAACCACTGACAAGAAGTAAAGGCAAATGGTCCTCCCTTCACTTTTCACTGATTTTATGTGACACAAAATGGCTACCATACGTCTTTGTTTACCTTTATGAATTACTCTGAGTTTCTACAGAGTGATACCTGCTGGCCCTGTCTAGGTCTAACACAAAAATAGTCACTGCATTCTGTATTTCTTTTTGGCTAACGAAATTGTTTAGCATGCATGCTAACCATTTTAGCATGGTGTCGTTTGCTACATCCATATAAAATATTTATGCAGAGTTTTAACAGCCATAATATTTTTTATGAGTTTTAAACATTTCTGTCTTTGTATATGATTTACTCTGTATTTTGCAGAGTGACACCTACAGGCCCAGTTTGGATCCAGCATCTCAAAATGGCTTCTACAGCAATTAGGACTTGAGTGCAATTTCCTTAAAGTTGCTTTATTTATTGTCTAGATTTGTAAAAATAAATGAAACTGCTTAAACCAGGAACATGTATGCTACCCTGGACCCGACTTTTTTCTGAGATACTTTTTGGGTAAAGTTGAGAAATTTTCCTCGAAAAATATTTCATTGCCTAAAGGAAAAACAAGGTCATAAAATCAGGAGTGTGTGTGAGTCGGAGTCAGGTAGTCAAGGAGTTGCTAATATTAGCAGCTTTGATCTTAGTGCAGCTCTAAAGTAATTTTCTACTAGATTAACTGGATACTGCAGGGTCATCCTTAATGCATCTAATGATCTTGACAATCTTCTCAAGCTATCTAAGAGTGCTTGCTAATTAGAACCAAGCAACTTTGTTGAAGGTGATGCAGCAGGAAGGGTGTGATTAGCTCTCTGTGCATCATTATACTGAGTGTTGACTAATTAAAGGGAAAGAGATATTGTTACATATTTTTGTTGCGCTTTACATCATCTATAAATCTCAAAACATATAGCGCTGGAGCCGTTTTTATACTAAAACATCAGCCACAGCCTGTTGAGATACCCATCACCTACTAAAGTCACTTTTGTAAGAGTGTCTGCGGGCTAAAGTTGAAAAGCCTGACATAACCCCATTTTCCATTAGGGCTCTTTGAAAGCCAAAAGGTCCTCTCTCTGCAGGATGTTAGCAAGCTTGAGTGATCTCTATACTTTGCTTGTTCTGTAACAAGCTTTTAGCTAGATAAATTATTGAAATTCCTGGTGCTACGTTATCCCTTTCCCAGAGAGAAGTCAACTCCTATGAGGTCAGTTCCCTCAGACATTTATGCCACACATCTAAGATTATTTGTCTTAGTCTGATCCTATGACATGTTCAAATGGAGCAATCCCAAGCCATGAATCTTAAAAGGTATCTGTCACTCTCAAGCAAGTTGTACAGGTGATTACAGTTCAAAGGAGTTTACGTGGAGACATTTTAACAGATGATTAGATAACATTTCACAAGGTAATACACAAAACAGAGGCATAAATAGCCCCATATTTGCATGGAAAATGACTTTTGACAGTCCACACCATGATATTGGGATATACTAATCCCAGCTCTGTTAAGACTGTAAACAAAACAAATAAATTAACAATTGTGTAAATGCATTTTTTAATCCTATAAAATCTTCGACAATCCTTAAGCTTTTTTAACCATTCAGCTATCAAAAAGTTTTGTTCCCATTGTCTAACCAGCATTAATTTGTTCTATTTCTAGCACATCCTAGTGTATAAGCTATTTTTTACCTGATAAGAATTGCATATACTGTAGTTTCAAGCTGATAGGACTAATAACTAAAGACGACAGTCATGAAAGTACTCTGCCTTTATAATTGCAACGTGCATCGCATTGTTTGTGTGCTTATCACAATTGCAATGAATTGCTTAGATGCAGTATTTTGTTTGATGTATTTTAAGTACCACACATGAAAAATCTGCATGCCAAGAAAACTTTTGTTCTAAAGGACAAACTGTTACAAAGAGCAGTAGGGACAAGGTGTTGAAGAAAAAGAAAGATTCAGGAGTATGTGGCAAAACTGTAATTAATATCACATTTGCAATGTTCAGCTAAAGTGTCACAAATGCATGTATACTTGTTAACTTTCAGGCCTAGGCAGTATCGACCAAAAATAAAAATATTTTGCTAAAAATACAGTATGTCTAGATATTCTCAAAATATTTTAAAAAGGAGGATTTCAAACAGTCAGTAAAATCTAAGTTTATATAGATTAAATCCAATAAAAATAGGGATGTTATGAGAAAACCTACCTTTACCCCTGGTAACCTTTACTCAAAACAGAAAATCTGGTTGAGCTGATGTGCCTGTAAAGCAAGAAGCGTGAGGATGGGGGGTCATCTGAGCGTAAGTAGAGTTTTGTGCTTGGCTTCCTGCCTGCCATGCTGTTTGCCCACCCAGGCCTGTAGAGAAAGCCCCCCCTCTCCGCCCTTCCTGCTTCGTCTCTTCTATTCATCTCCCTCTTTCCCCATCCATTCTGGCAAGACCCCAAAGGGGCATCAGACACTAACGCTCTCTTTCTGTTTTCATTCTTTTCCTCCCACCCCCTCACATGCGTTGTAAATGGAGGAATATCACAGCTAATCCGTCATGTTTATGAATGACACCCGGCCTGCGGAGAGTTGGAGTGCCTTGCCAGAAGTGACGTATATCTCTGTTGCATGCCCTCCGCTTGGCTGATCCAATCTTGCCCTATCAGCGATGACCATGATAAATGTCTTGGGAGGATGACAGGTTAGATGAAAACTTTAAAGGGTCATTTTAATGGTTTTTAAATTCAAAGACCAAAAGTTTTTAATGAACAAAAACTAACGTTTAGGGGCAGCACAATTTATTGAATCACAGTCATCATCACATTATCAATGTGTACCAAGTCCCAATCACAAAAGAGCTCTTGGATGTAATATTTGGTGAGCTATAATAATTGAGAACCTAATCCAAAGAGATTGGTGAGAACATAATGATAGTAAAGAAAAATGGTAAAAAGGAAAATGTGAGTTGATTGGAATCAGTATTGTCATGACAAAATTTTATTGGGTTGCACTTTCATTTTTTCCTAAAACCATGCAGTTATGTCTATGGCCTGAGCCTTAAGTTATACGAGGGCTTTCCTTAAATTTCGTTAAGAGTGGGTGCTCTCCAAGAGTCCCAGCAATGGCTCACTTTATAGAAAAGTAGAAAAAAACTTATCTGTATTCTCATTGCTGTAAATTATTAAAACTGCCTATTTTTCTACATAGTTTAAGTCCCAAGTCAAATTAAGAGTTTTACAACTAGTTCTCCAATGTCATTCGGTATGAGGAAAACTTAGATTGTTCACCTGTGAAGGTTTTTCTGTAGGAAAGGGGCCTCATGATTAATAAGATTGATTTTACGATGGTTCTCTCATAATCTTGGGCATTAGCTGAGGGATCTTTAATGACAAATAAGCAGCATTCAATTAATTACACAGTCTCAAAGGGGATTTATGGAAGAAACAATCAGTGTGGGGCAAAGGGGGAGAAGATGTCATTTTTCACTCAGACAGACGGTGAGGAACCTTTTGCTTGGGAAAGAGTTCTGTGCCTTTCTCTTCCTCCTCCCATACTTTATTCTAACATTCATCATCAGTTTAGTTCTGAAGAAAAGTCCGAATTGTGTTTCACAGCTTGTTCCTTTTCTACCTCTTAAGTCAACAATGCAAAATAAAGTCTTAGTGGCTAGTCGATGGCCCCTTGCTGCCTGCCTTTGGGTTTTTTTTTAACAGTTTTCATAAAAAGATTGTATTTGTTCAGCCAATTACTGAACAACCTTTTAGAGGTTACAAGCCAGGAAGACTTAATGCCACTTTGTGTCAGACAGGGAATGTTCCCCTAAAAACTCTATTACAGTAAAATGAAATTAGCAGTTTGAGCCAACAGTGGGGCATTCATGGTAATATTCATTATCGTGCTCTGTACCTGTAGAGCCAACTAATAGGCTAAACTGAAGCATAGTGTTGCCAAGCTTTCACTGCTGTTTTTTACAGAAAAAAATATACCTTTTTGTCTGCACAAATAACAATGCAAATAGTGGTCTTTAGCCAAAATCTGGTCTGCTTTGCTGGATTTTTAAAAGCATTATACAGTCATGGGACCCAAAATGCAAAAGAGAAACTTAATAAACCTTGCTACCTTAGTAGAATTTAAGGGTTTTCTGACAGGTGTGGCTAATCTGGAGCATACAGGTGTGTGTTAATACAATGCAAGAAGAGAAAGAGGTCAACAATGACTATAGAGAAGCAAGTGTTACAAGCCATCAATTTGGCAAAGATTATAAAGCCACTTGAACCAATTGTATATGCATCATTTTACACTGAGCAAGATTGTTCTCTTCCTTTCAGGACTGGACCTCTAAGCAAATACTCCCCCCTCAGATTAGGCATTGCACAGAGAAACTGAGAAAAAAAAGAATACAAAGAGCTGCATCAGACTCTACATGCCTCAGTAAGCATGTTAAATGTCACAGGGGAAAACCAAACACAATTAATACAAGCACCCTGTACCAACTATCAAGCATGGTGGTAGAGGGGTGCTGATTTGGGCTTAATGGATTTGAACACAATTGTATTCATTGAGTTGACAATGTACTCCTCTGTGTCCTAAAATATTCCAGATTTAAATGTGCCATCTGTCTGACAGCTAAAGCTTGGCCCAAAACGGGACAGCAGGAGGGCGGCATCCCAAAAACAGCAGCAGGTCTACAACAGAATGGCAGAAAAAGAAAAGAATCAGTGAACTGACACAATTTGGTAAGGACTGTGCCAAAATCCTTGCACAACAATAGGAGACACTAAAAAAGTCAAACAGAAAACAACTGCCGTATGTAATTACTGCTATAGGTGGCTCTACAAGCTATTAAATCAGTGGGTGTACTTAGTTTTAGTGCTTAGTTTTTGAAAGCTTTCCAAGACTGTGCATCTACAAAATCAACTGGAAGACTGACAAAACCCTGTTTTTAGGTTATTAGGTGCAAAGCTTGTGTGAAAACATCCATTCTTGGTTAAAGGTCATGGCTTATGACCTTTTTATAGTAGACTTGAACCCTTCAGCATGGTTAGTTTGACCTGCAAGACATCTGCTGACTCATTCATAAACTGCTGCACAGTTATTTTTTATCTATAAACATTTTCTAAAATCAGTCTGGATTTTAAACCTCGGTTGTGCAATAAAATTTAGATATCATCTCTTCTTTTGAGCTCATCTAAATTGTTGGCTTTTTTGGACAGAGCAGGTTAAATTTACCCCACACATGGAAAGGTTTGGGTCAATTGGCAGTTCAGTTGCCTTAAACCCATACAAACACTAAAGTAGGGTAAATGTCTTTTCACTGTCAAATATAAGAAAGTGCTGAGCATGTTGTTCCCTAATATTTGATCTTTTAAAAAGCATCCTTTATGTGAAGGTGCCAGGATGCTTAGTTGGGAAATCTGGCTTAAAAGCGTTGCCATGTAAAATCCTAATCCTATTTAGACTGGACAACATTTGTGCCAAACATGACTGGGATGTACCTTATGAGATAAATGTAAGCTTTGGATTATCTGATAGAAGTTAAAGACAAATTCATCTATCTCAGTTAATGCTTCATTTTGCTCAGCAGTGTGTTTGTGCTCTGAATGCTTGTCAGACTTGTTTCCTTCTGATTCAAGGGCTGTAGCTGCCACTCAGAAATGGTACTTCATACTGTCAACGTCAAAAGTAGCTGTCAGCGGCGTCTTGACTTTTCCTAATATTCTACCACAGACATCTTACTGAATGCAGAGGGCATTCAGTATATCCGAGTGTATGTCTTTTTTTTTATTTACATCAGACGTCAAGTCTTTAGCTATAGCTAATACCTATAGATAGGTACCCAAGCTAGCTGTTACTGTTACTAATTAATAAAAACGTGTTACATCATTTTGGACATTCAATCATTGAAGCAACACCTTCAACTGAAGAACTGAGTCGAAAAATAAGAAATAGGATGAGTGCAACTGATTCATTTTTATACATACTACCAGAAATGCAAATAAATATTTTTATAGCTGCAGCCATTAGTAACTTTTATACCCAAGGCAACCATGTTGGATTTGGAGGTAGTACCCAGTAAAAAATATATATTAAAGAAAATATGTAGTTTTGCGCTAGCAGGCATGTCCAAAGACATAGGTTAAGGTTAATTGGTCTCTCTAAATTGCCCTTAGGTGTATGAATGAGTGTGTGCACGGTTGTTTGTGTGTTGCCCTGCGATGGACTGGTGACCTGTCCAGGGTGTACCCCGCCTCTCGCCCATAGACTGCTGGAGATATGCAACAGCTTCCCCGCGACCCACTATGGAGGAAGCAGTATAGAAAATGAAATTAGAAGTGGGAACACTTCATTAATCTCTGAACTTTATAGCAGCCCATACAATAATCAGGCAAATCATTATAACTACTTTTCTAATAACATGTTTGTCCCCTGTTTGCTGCCATAGCACCCCTAAAATATAGAGGCATGAACTCCACTAGTCCCCTGAAGATGTGTTTTGGTATCCGCCATTAGTTAGATCCTTCCGGTCCCTTAAGGTGCGGGCCTTCATGGATTGGACTTGGATTGGACATGGTTTGTCCAGGGCATCCAACATATGGTTAAGATCTGCAAAGGAATGATGGATGGAGTGTTAAGTGAAGAAATTAAGTGCGTGTCCAACTTCTAGGCTGTTCCACCAAGCTGTGGGTAGCTGATAAAGCAAAATGGTGGGCACTGATTTAGAACCTGTCAACCCGTAGTCCCTATACAGTAGTGCACCTTTTATCTCAACGTAAACTGGAACTTGTAGGCAGAGCAAGGAAATCTGTGATATTGTTGACTAAACTGTTGACATGTTAGATAGGCTGTGGGGAGCGAGAAAAATAGAACAGATGCCGTTATAGATTTGGCCAAAAATTATATTGCTGCCTCGCTTTGTTAATTGAGAGCTCTTACGTTTGGTTGAGTAATTTTGTTTGTGTGAAAACAAAAGCATAATTAACAGTTCCCTCTCCCATGCCAGGCCACAAAAACAAATAATTGAATGTGTCAGTGGAATACGAGCTGAACGAACATTGTGTTAAGGAGGATTCAGCTCGTCTCTGAACTGATGTATTAAGTAGTCGTACAGAAGAAGACAAAACTGTAAATAAATTATGCCAGACCTGGTTTTTATTGTGTTATCAAATCAACAACCTCATCAAATGGAAACAAAGTTTTGCACTACAGAGATGCCAATGTGAGAAAATTGAACACCATGTGTATAGAAAAGATGGGCGTAGACTTAAATATGTTGTCATCAGTGAGGCAGGCCCGGCTGACATCTTTCAAAACCTCGGGGGAGAATGTGTTAAGCTCTGATGACCCCAAACCTGAACGTTTGGACCACAGTAAAATAAAAATGTTAAAATTAAAAGGTTTTTGAAAGCACAAAACAACCCTGCACAACACCAAAAGAACACAATGATGGTGGCACCATCATGCTGAGGGGTTGCTGTTGTTTAGATGGAGCTGGAGTTCCCAACTTCATTTTGAACCCCAAACCTTCGGGTATCTGATGGAAAGATTAAGATGAGGAGGGATTTAATACTTCAGCATTACAATGCAAACCAGTTTCGTCATGCTAATGCACTCGCAAAGACAAAAAAGTCAATTCCAATCAATATTGTGTTCAGAGCACTATATGGTTCCCTTTATAAGCATGCTCTAACATACCCTTTAACTTCTTTTAGACTTTTGAGCGTGGAAAGATGTTTAATCAGTTTCCCTCAGTTTCAAATTACATGCTGTGGTTTGGTGGGAAAGTGGGTTTAGATTAGGCTGCTGAGAAAAATAATCACTGCTGTCATACTTTAAAGATAATATTTAGTGGCTTTTCACTTTTTTAAGTTGTCTTCCCTGGCAGATAACTTTTTTAACGAGATTGTGAGAATCATATTGATTTGAACCTGGGTGAAAACAATCTTTAGTGGTACACCATCTTGGTGTCAGTCGTTTCTGACACCAGAAGAACAATATGTCTCGACACTTGTTTTTCTTCTTCGTGCCACACCAAGTGACCTGTGACAGCCTCTTTGGGCAGATTGTATCCACTCAAATAGGTCCAACAAATATATCTTATTACGGCCCGCAGGGATTTTCCCTGAAGAATATCCTCAACCGCGGGGTGAAAAGTCTTGTTCCGCTTGGTGGGAAAAAGGTCGGATCAAATCCAATCCTTGTGCAGCAACCACAGAACTTAAGCCAGAATGTGACCAGAAAGGTTTTTTTTTTTTTTTAGCTTTTTATTTTTGTTCCTCTGAAACCAACCATTCGGTGCAACAAAGGCTTGTTTTCTGCTCAGACTCCTTTTCCTGGGTTATTTTTGGAGACTAATGCATTTTCGGTCTCATAAAAGAGGAATTGTTATATTGCTTTGTGCTGCAAAATATTGTTAAGACATCTCCACAGGCAACTGTGTAAATATCAATATACTTGTTGCAACGAAATTGTCCAGTCTGCTCTACTTAAAAGTGTACACTAAGGTACATAAGGAGAACATCAATATCCGGCATCACTAACCCACTTCAAGCTGAATAAAAAAACAGTGAGAGAAAGATGCAGATGAATCAGATGGACCAGCAGAGGGGCTGAGTGTTGGACACAGATTGTTAATCTTGGATGCCACAAACAAGTGTTTTATGTGAAAAGCTAGCACTAGCTACTAAGTAATTATGAAGTCAAATAGAAGGATACATGGTTTTCCTTTTTATCAAATATGAATGTATGTTTTGCATGTGTATTCAATCCCACTGAGTTGGTACTTTTTAGAACTACCTTTTGCTGTGATTACAGCTTCAAGTCTCCAGGCATCTGTCTCTACCAGCTTTGCACATGCAGAGATTGAAATGTTTACCCATTCAAAAAACTTAAAACTGTCAGATTAAATGAAGAGCATCTGGGAATGGATATTTTTAAGTCTCACCACAGATTCTTAATTGGATTTAGGTGTTGAATGTGACTTGGCGTTCATGGTTTTTTGTCATAGTTCTGCTAGAAGGTGAACCTCAGCCCCAGTCTTAAGTCTATCACAGGCTCTTAAAGGTTTTTGTCCAGGATTGGCCTGAATTTAGCTCCATCCATCCATCCATCCAACTATCCATCCACTCACTCACCTTTTAATTCCATACCTGCAAAGAAAAGCTTCCCCACAGCATAATGCCCTCACTACCATGTTTTAAAATGGGGATGGTATGTTTAGGGTAGTGGATTTTTCATGACTGAATAACTTTTACAATTTCTTACAATTTGCTCACATTCTTTCACTCCATTTCTGCAAATTTGCTTTTCCTTTCCCTCCTCGTGCACCTTTCCGTTTTACCATTTTCCAGTGTGATGAACATACATTTATTTTAAGGCTTTTAGCATATCTTTACCAGGGGTGCTAATTTATGTGAAGGTTGTTTGATGAGAAGTGAAACCCAAAAAGAACTTTGGGCTGATATTAATTTTGTCATTCTACCATTCTACCAAGTGTTTGGAGCTACGTTATCCATGTAAAGCCTTAAAAAGACCAGAACTGACTCGCATCATGCAAATCTCAAAGTAGAAATAACAAAGCAAACTTATGAAAATAATTTGAGCTTATTTAATTAGATTGTTACCAGGAGAAAATTCACTTTTTACTCTACTCACTAAAGAAGTTTACTTTGAACGTATAGTGAAAAACTGGATACTGGTGACAACTGCAGTATAATTGCAAATTGTAGAGAATTTATTGCAGCACTCAAGCAACACTTAATATGATACAACACGATAACTGCAGTGGCCACCGTTCTCATACAAGGAAAATGTGATTTCACTTACGCCCATATTTCTGTGAGCGTGATCAATAGATATAATCTGCTAATGGGGTGAGTTTCTGTCCAATGGCCTTACGTATTCTGAAGAAAAATCTGCTCACTGAGGTACTTTTTGAGCCAATGTCCTTTTTATACTCATCCAAATACTTAGCACTACACACTCATATGGCCTGATAGTCTGGCAGTGGCTAATGTGTGCAAATTGTCATTGGGGGTCTTTTTATATCAAGCACCAGTGCTCAGCACTTCTTTAGAAGGTGACTTCAGCATTTCTTTCCTTTCCATCTCATTTAGTGTGTAGATCCATTGTTGAATATACAGTATGGGTCTGTAAAGCAGAAATTGCCCTTGTCTTAGAGAATGTCCTTGAGATAGCAGTTCTCAGCAAGGTAGAATAGGATAAGTGAGGGAAATATGTAAGAACACTTTGCCTTTTTTTGTATTAATCTCACCTTTCAGGTATGACTTTCATATATTGCATGGGGTCTCTTTGTGCTCAAGTTATATTATGCATAGTCTATTAACTGTGGTTGTGTAGAGGACTTTTCGTGCCCTTTGAACAGGTTTTGTGCAGCATTAACAGAACCTACCAGTAATTAAACAAATTTCTAACAGAATGATGCTTCAAAAGTGTTTTACAACAATAAACTATGAGTTTTCATATCATACTGGAAACATTTCATTCAGCTTTTGGGTCCCATTTTTAAGCCCTCTATCCATCCAATCATTCATTATTTTCTGCTTTTCTGAAACTGTGACACAGAGGTTGCAGGTAGGAAACCCAAACATCCCTCTCCCCGGCAACACTCTTCAGCTCATCCAGTGGGTTCTGGGATCTATGCCTGGGTATCCTCTCTGGGACGTGTCCACAAAACCTTCAGGGTGAAAATAGTGAGAACATCAGTGAAAACAGGATTCCCCCTGACCTCCTGTTTTCCGCACTTCGTTCTGCATCACTTTTTAGCTCAACTCTAATCTAGAATTGTTTCCTAAGGATAATTGTTAATGCAGTAAGACCGCTTATTATGCTGGTCCCCTTCCCCCCTAAATTGTTTAGCCACATGTTGTCATTCAACTAAGTGGTGTTCAGAAATCAAAGGTTTTGGACCCAGGCTGTGGGAAACCGACCAAACATCTGGTAGTCCAGCCTTGGCTCCTGTTTATCCCCTAAATTTTTGGTAATGTAATCTGTCTAATTTTAACCAGTTTTATCCGGTAAGTTTAATTTTTCGGACACGTCTTCATACTTGATTGTCAGAAATTCGAATTGATTTGTGGGAAAGAAGGAAACACAGACTGCATGTATTTAGCTTTTGCAAACCAATCATGTTGACAGTTATGCAACCTCTAGGCCTAAAACTAAACTTATTTTTTATTTTTATTTTTTCAGTTGTACAAAGCAGCTTAGAGCTCCTGTAGTCCTTCTAATATAGCTGGTCCTTCGTGAAAAAATTTATTTAGCTTGAAAAACGATCATTTAACTATTACAGAAATGCAAACATGGCACAAACCTCCAGCCACTTGGCCCCAGCTTGATTAATTATCTCAATCTTTACTTTTAAGGCTTTGTCAATAAATAAACTTTTCTTCCAAAAACAAACCAATGTGATTAAACTGCGATTAATCTGGTTTAATTTAAGTCTCAGGCCACCTAAGGACAATGCTGCAGCAGCTCTCTTGAGGCGAGTTGTTCATAACAGCGCAAGCTACCAGATGTATTTAATTTCCCTGCCCTTTATTTATTGTCACAGTGGTAATTCATTTCACAGGGAAATAAATGAGGATAGGAGCAGCTTGAGAACACCAAAACACTTGTTTATTTGATCTAAATCACACAATCTGCAGTAGAAAAAAAGTTTTCAGATACCAAACTGCTGATGTTAAGACTCTGTGGCCATTTTCAATGAGCATGTGCTTGCAACGCAGCAGTAAAATGTATTTGTGGGCTAAGTGGCAATGCATTCAAAAGGCCAGAAAGTCTTACAACAACCCATTAATTTTAAATGCAACGCCTGGAGTCATATAAGCTTCCTTGCCTGAAATCTGCAGACTACCTTGATATAAGGCGAGATGGGTTTGATGAACACATTTCGTTTACAAGTCAGATATATATCCAGAGTCTCTGCTAAAAATGATTGCTAACAAGTCTTTATTTTAATGATGTCAGCTACACCTCTCTTGTCTCCATTTAACTTGACTTGCAAATGATACATGCTGCAGCATTTGAGGTTTGATCAGGTATACTTTGGACTCACTGTAGAATCAACTAATTGTCTGTTTGACATTGAAGAGGCTGCAGGGACAGAAACTCTGGACAATTAATACATTTTTCCCTGTTCAGTGTCTCTCTACATTTGAGCAGGTAGTATAGTTTCTAAAACAAAATGACAAAATATTATTTTCACTCATTGATGGATGGAAAAAAAGTTATTTTTTTTGTTTGTTTTTGTTAATTTTTAATAAATTATTACAGCCAGCCCTTCTTTCATTGAAACCACCGGGACTTTTAATATTTTCCTTAAGTTTATAAAACTAATAATTTGTCCAACCTTTTGAATATTTCAAAATGAACTCCTAGTGATAAGGATTGCTCGTAATTGTTTTTAACAATGGGCAAGTTAAATATTTGATTACAATTTTAGTACCTGAATCACTGGACTACAGGGTGGCACTGTCCTCTCATATATCTGGAACACATAACCATGGATTAACTCTAGGTACTCCCATTTGTCTCCCACAGTCCAAACTCTTGTATGTTAGATTCATTAGTGATTCTAAATTGACTGTAGTTGTGGGGGTGTTTGAATGTTTGTCTGTTTTTTTTATGTGTCTCTGTTGAAGTCATAATAATAAATCGTTTATTTAGCCAAGAAAGCCCCATTGAGAATTGTAGGGAATTATGGTCAATATGACGATGAAAACATAATTTAACACAGTTAAGTAAAAAGAAGAAAAAAAAAACATGATCAGAAAAAGACAAAAGCAAAGCATCTGCACATGAGGGGAACCTGGAAAAACTCAAGCCAGCCTTAACCTTAAACCAAACTCAGCAGTTTTAGGGCCTGACTGTACTACTTCATTTTATTTATTATAGATTTTCTTGTTTTTATTAAACATTTTTTATTGTTTGAGCCACTAGTGGCCTTTATTGGGCAGTTTGCAGCCAGGAAAGGGAGCAGAGAGGAAACGGGGGCAGACATGGAGCAAATGGACCGGGACCAGTAGTCGAACCCGGGACGGCTGCGGGGAGGATTTTAGCCACAGTTTATGGAGCGTCTGCTCTACCTGCTTCACCAGCAATGGTCAAACCTCTTTTTTTTTTTCTATTGAAAGTATTATTTTGTCCGCACAGTCTGTAGGATTTACCACAGAATCACAAACATTTGAATTACCATACCAGGAGCTGCAGTAATGTTGACATTGGAGAGAAATACAAACACAAAGGAAGAACATTCTGACCATGGCTAAAAGATTTTACTAAACCACAGCTTGTCTTTTCTGTTAACTATTTACTAGTCATTCTGCTTTATAGCACAGATTAGCAAAATACTCAGCACAGTCTTCTTAAACTATCATTTTAACATTTTTAACTAATTCATTTGGGCTTCAAGGTTGCATTTTTACCGTCACGCCGTAACATTTATTTTTAGCCATTTTATTTTTGCAATCTGTTCTTTCCCTGTCTTTGTATTGTGTTGCTCTTGAAAAACTCTGGCAAGATTCATGTTTCATTTAGCCATTTCATTCAACTTGATTTTTTTAATAAACCATAATGGTGCCAGTTTTGTGGTTTCTAATGCAAAAGGCAGCACTGGACATGGAAGTTGGCCACTACATTGTTGTGAATTATCCAGATCAGGCATAATTAGTCTAAATAATAAAGATCTGTGAAATAGTCCTTTGCGATATAGCATCAAATCTGAAACTATGTCAGTTGAGCTGTGAAGTCATATTTTTTAAATTTTCCAATTTCTTGTTGACAACATATGCAAATAACTAAAATATTGTTTTGGAAACAATTGACATATATCAAGCCCCCCAAATGGCCAAATTAAAAGCTCTGTGAAAATCCTAAAAAATAGAGCAAACTACATCTGTAATAGACTTTTTTCACCTAAATTTACAAATTAACAAACACTGTTTCGGTTCAGGCAGGGACACAGAGTTACATTTGGAAAGTTTTGCAGTTCAGTATGAAGTTACTCGTTTGTAATGCGGTCTTATTTCAGAGAAGATTTATCCATGGAGGTGATTTTCCATGCCAGACAACCAAAGGCAGTGCTGTAAGGCGGCCATGTTTGTCGTTCTGCTGCATGCAGTATATGGCATCTCAAAGCAGATTCCAAACTGATGACGCCTCATGAAAATTTTATGAAGGACCGATTATCCAAAAAACACACAGCGGCATTTATGAAAGCAAGGGAAGATATTAATTAGCCGTATCACAGCAGGGAAATGAAGACTTAAAGGTGTGCATAAGCCTTGTTGGCAGTCAGAATAAGTAGGTCTTGTTTTGGAGTTTTAACACTTGGCTAACACTGCAGAGAGGCAGGCATTCTGCAAATTGAGATATTATGCCATATAGAATATTAAAACATGCAACATTTCAGAGATCAATTCTTGCTGCAAGCCAGAGATGCTTAATCTAAAGAGTGGCAAGCATCAAATAAAGCTGCTCCAGGCTTTGTTTTTGCCTTTTTTTGCTAAAAGAATAAATTTAGACTAAAGTGTGCCTGTGAGTTATCATCTTTCACATCTCAACTTGCAGCGAGACGTACCCCTGGCCCTGTTCAGTCTGAAAATTGAGGCATGACAGGGACAAGACAGCTTAGACAACACAGCGCAACCACCCGCCGTCATCAAAGAACATCAAAGCTCCACCTCACCTGAATGGATTTGTAGCCAGTGTGTCAGGGTCCCTTCTTCTGCATGTTGTCACTACAGAAATAGTTTGGCTTTTTAGAAAACATACAGTATTTACCTGCATTTTGCACACACTTAGTTGAAATTTTTAAAGTGTAAAATTATTAAATTGAATAAAACCCTGGTTGCTGCAATACAGAAACATCCAGGAAGATGAGTATTTTTGCTGCTTTCAATTACATTTTACTGACTTATGCGTTAAAATTTCAAAAGATTATACACAACCATCCTACAAACATGGCTGCTTTAATTTACAAGTCTTTATACTCACCAAGTTGTCGCAGTTCAGCCACAATAAAATGCATTTTCCTCAAAAAGATGATTTTACTGGCAGCTGTTGTCCCTCATAAGCTTGAGGATAGTCTGATATTATTCCTTCCAGCTATTGCATTATGAGTCCAGTGAGATACCCCAAGCAATGCAAAATGTAGCAGTTGCCTTATTTAGGTCTGTACACATCTGTAAAAAGGTTGTTCAAATAGTATTTTCATATATAGCTTGCAAAAATAAATGCAAGCAGGATATATGGTGATTGGTAAAATTGTTACTAGAACTCTGGTTTTTTACCTATTATAAGCATGGGTCGGTCATTGGCATCAAGGTATACCAAGGTTTTAAAAAGTTAAGGCTATACTTTCCTGCAACTTGAAGTCCTTTTTAATGAGATGCCAGTAAAAGTACCAGAGTGACCTGAATTTTCTCTGGCAGTATAGAGCATAAAGTAATGAACCACCATTCTTGCCCCATCTGTTGCTCCCTACTGCTGAACTGCTGGTTGAAAGAAAGCTCTCACACTTCTCCCTGGCTTACAGCAAAATATACAGGGGTTGGACAATGAAACTGAAACACCTGTCATTTTAGTGTGGGAGGTTTCATGGCTAAATTGGACCAGCCTGGTAGCCAGTCTTCATTGATTGCACATTGCACCAGTAAGAGCAGAGTGTGAAGGTTCAATTAGCAGGATAAGAGCACAGTTTTGCTCAAAATATTGAAATGCACACAACATTATGGGTGACATACCAGAGTTCAAAAGAGGACAAATTGTTGGTGCACGTCTTGCTGGCGCATCTGTGACCAAGAGAGCAAGTCTTTGTGATGTATCAAGGGCCACGGTATCCAGGGTAATGTCAGCATACCACTAAGAAGGACGAACCACATCCAACAGGATTAACTGTGGACGCAAGAGGAAGCTGTCTGAAAGGGATGTTCGGGTGCTAACCCGGATTGTATCCAAAAATCACAAAACCACGGCTGCCCAAATCATGGCAGAATTAAATGTGCACCTCAACTCTCCTGTTTCCACCAGAACTGTCCGTCGGGAGCTCCACAGGGTCAATATACACCGGCGGGCTGCTATAGCCAAACCATTGGTCACTCATGCCAATGCCAAATGTCGGTTTCAATGGTGGAAGAAGCACAAATCTTGGGCTGTGGACAATGTGAAACATGTATTGTTCTCTGATGAGTCCACCTTTACTGTTTTCCCCACATCCGGGAGAGTTACGGTGTGGAGAAGCCACAAAGAAGCGTACCACTCAGACTGTTGCATGCCCAGAGTGAAGCATGAGGGTGGATCAGTGATGGTTTGGGCTGCCATATCATAGCATTCCCTTGGCCCAATACTTGTGCTAGATGGGAGCGTCACTGCCAAGGACTACCGAACCATTCTTGAGGACCATGTGCATCCAATGGTTCAAACATTGTATCCTGAAGGTGGTGCCGTGTATCAGGATGACAATGCACCAATACACACAGCAAGACTAGTGAAAGATTGGTTTGATGAACATGAAAGTGAAGTTGAACATCTCCCATGGCCTGCACAGTCACCAGATCTAAATATTATTGAGCCACTTTGGGGTGTTTTGGAGGAGCGAGTCAGGAAACGTTTTCCTCCACCAGTATCACATAGTGACCTGGCCACTATCCTGCAAGAAGAATGGCTTAAAATCCCTCTGACCACTGTGCAGGACTTGTACATGTCATTCCCAAGACGAATGGTGTAGGGCCTCAAAAGGAGGCCCTACACCATACTAATAAATTATTGTGGTCTAAAACCAGGTGTTTCAGTTTCATTGTCCAACCCCTGTAAATGAAGGTCTCCAGCAATAGAAAACCAGTATGGAAGAAAAGATCTGGAGGCCCCATCATGGAAAGATGGCGTATCCCTAACAGCTTGAAGATGCTGATGATAAATGCAAGGTGCTACCAATGACTAGAGATGGCTGGTCTGAAACATGGCACCACAGGAACAGGTACTCAGCATAAGAGCAATATAGGGCCTACCTCATCAGACTGAGCCTAAGGTGCAGGCTGCTGAAAGAGTCCAGCACATAACAGGATGTCAGATACTGGCTGGCAAAGTGAACAAAGAATGCTAAGTGGATGGACAGTACACAAGAACATACACTATATTGGCAAAAGTATTGGGTTACCCCACCAAATCAATGGTTTCTGGTCTTCCAATCACTTCCATGGCTGCAGGTGTATAAAGTTCGTTGTGGAGAAACTTGATTGTCCAGCACAGAGTCCTGACATCAACCTTTTTGAACACCTTCGGAATAAATTAGAATGAAGGCTGCATTTCTGGTTTTCTCATCTAACTATGAACACACTCCTAAACCTTGTGGGAGATGTTTACAGAATAGTTAAAATAGACGTAACAAACCCAAGTGATAGCAACATAAAGTAGAAGGATCAGGAGAAACTTGAGATATCAAGGGCTCAAAGGGGAGAGTTGAGGCTTTGGTGGTGCCACTGGTCAACAGTGCATGTGGGGACATGACCTCCAAACTGTGGGAGTGGCTGCAGCAGAATAAAGGCGTTAACACAAAAAGGAGACAGATTTGTGAAAATCAATAAAGAACAATACAAATTTTTCCTAATGGCACACGACTGCCCTGATTCTGAATTTTTCACACAATTAGAATGTCCATGATATCCGTAGCGAGTGTGCCATCAAGGGTAAGAAGCGCTTCTCTTGACCCTGGCTTTGATGAGCCAGAGTTTTCTCCTTGCTGCTCCTATATGTGTGCTCTGTGGAGACAAAAGAATGTTTCAGTGTGAAACAAAATAAAAATGTAAGAAAAGTCCAGGGCCTTAAAACAAATATCTGGAGGTCATTCCTTTGCTGCTGTATCTTTTGTTACTCTGCAGTCTCTGGGATAATTTCCACTGACCCTCCCCCACCACCAGGTCATGGTTTTATTAAAACAAGGCATCACGCTCTCCCTGACATCTTGCCAAAATGTCTCCTACCTGTTTTGCAGAGGACCAGCTGCCCCCTGGTTTCCCCACCATTGACATGGGCCCACAGTTAAAGGTGGTGGAGCGAACGCGCACCGCCACAATGCTTTGTGCCGCCAGCGGCAACCCCGACCCAGACATCTCCTGGTTCAAAGACTTCCTCCCCGTAAACACCACCAACAACAACGGACGCATTAAACAGCTCAGATCAGGTAGGTTTTCTCTGCTGAAAACTCAATTACCAAACAGGGAGACTTCTTTCTTTCTTTTTTTTTCCTTTCTATCTGATCTGCTCCCACATTGTATACTCTGCTCTTTCATCCTCTTCTTCCTTCCATGATTTAACTTCTCATTTGGCTTTTCATTTTATAGGTAATGGCATTGTTTCGACTATTTCCTGTCCTCTACTCGCTGTACACCCCTGTTGTCTGTCTTTGTGCGTCTCCCTTTGTCTTCCAGTGTTGTCATGAGCTGTTGGGATTGTTTCCTTTCTGTGTTTGCTGGCTTTTGCCCTAACCTCTGCCCACATTGCTCACTGCTGTGACTTCTTACCAAACAATTATTTTCTTGCTCTTTCACCTTGGTTTTACTCTCCGCTGCATTGGTGCAGTATTTTTTAGAACCATTTTTCCTCATTACTTACACCTTTTAATAAATATTTGGCCCCATTCACAGCCCACAAATTAATGCACATGATTTTCAAAGTAGGAAAACATGCAGAGAAGCAATTTAATTATCCTTACATGTTTGTCCTTGAATAGATGTTTGCTGACGACAGTCAGAGCATTTTAGGTTCAAAGAGAAAAAAGTTTAATTCTTGAAACTAACCAGCCACAGTAGTGCGTAAAACTTCATAAAGCTTTCCCTTTATCCCTTCATTCTGTGACTTTATACAGTGCCATGTAAAAATGTTCATAATGTTATACTTTGTCACATTTTGTTACCTTAAAACACAAACTTGAGTCTATTTTATTGGGGTTTTAAGTGATAGACCAACACAAAGTAGCAAAAAGCTGGCATGTTAAAGGAAAGGAAAGATGAAAAACTAACACTATGCATCACCTTAATCACACCATCCCCACCGAGAAACATGGTGGCAGCAACATGCTGTGTTTTTTTTTTTTTTCTTCAGCAGGGATAGAAAAACTACTTGCAGAGATATACATATGGAAGAAGGAGGTAAATAACAGACAATTCTGGAAGAAAACATTTTAGAGGCTGCAAAAGACTTGAGACCCGGGTGGAGGTTCACTTTCCAGAAGGGCAAGGACCCTCAACATGCATTCCAAACCCAGTTGAAAATGTGTGGCAAGCCTTTAAAATAGCCTTTCAGATGCTCTCCAGTCAGTCTACCTGGTTAAGATATTTTGCAAAAAAAAATGGGCCAAACCTTCTGTGTGCAGTTGGGCAAAGCTTTTAGGCACAGGCTCCTAAAGAACTGCAAATGTAGGAAATACAGCTTTTCATGCTTTGTAAGTGAATAAAAAGTGTATATTTTTTTCATTCCACTTCACGATTATGCACTACTTTCTGTTGGTCTATCACTTTAAATGCCAGTACAATAAGTTGAAGTGTGTGGTTATAACCAGTCAAAACCTGAGTAAGCTGAAAGGGTGTGAATACTTTGCAAGGCACTGTATCTCCTGCTTTAATGTTGAAATGGCAGTTTTTGTTTTCATTTAATATATCCACAGAGAAATTATTCTAATTTTTAACCATCACTGTCCAGCTGATAACCCAGTAGCATAACGGCTTAAATTGGAAGTCTTGTCTGTTTGACCACCTGTCTTCACAGATTTCACAGCTGTCCTTTGTTAACTCATCGTGTTAACCTGACTTGTTTTTTTTTTTTTCAGTAGAAGTGTGTCAGATTAACCTTAACTTCTAACGTGCGACTTTGATTCATGTGCAGTTTGCTAAAGCATTAACCAAACCTTGTTAACTAAACGTACATGAGGAGTATAATCATAATTCTTATGCTGTCTTTCTTCTCTCTATATTTTTAAATTCTACAGAATCCTTTGGTAAGTGCTTAGCTCCAAAGCACACATCACCCCCACTAATTTCCATGTACCAACAACTATTAAAATGCATGGCATGCATTTTACTAACAGATAGCTTAGTGTGTCAGGGTTAGAAACACACATGAACACACACTCTCTCCCCTTGCCCTCACAATGTTTAACTGTCTTACTGCTATTACTACCACTGCCAGCTTTAATACCACCTTATCTTGAGATTTTAACCATCAAGCTTTAGGCTACTTTGTTGTGAGAGAGTGGTTGCCCTTTACAAATCTCTTCTTTGTTTTTGCTTTTTTGTTACATTTAAGTGTTTCAGATATTCAGTAGTAAAATACAAAATGCATTAAATGTGATCCACATTTATTTTTCGGTTCAGTTCCACCAATCACACCCATACTTGATTATGGTCCGATTTGTAGAATGAAAAGGCCACTTAAATAGAGCCTGTCTGACAAAATGAAGCAGGATAAAGGATCCCAGAAAGAATAGATCACATCTATCAGTAAGGAAAGTGTGACAAAGTCTAAGGCTTCCAGCGAAACCACAGTGAGAGCTACTTATGCACATGAAAGAAATATGGAACAGTGGTGAACCTTAGGTGTGGCCGCCTAACTAAAATTACTCCAAGAGTGCATCAACAGCTCACAACAGAACCCAGACCATTTAAAACCATGCAGGCCTCACTTTCTTCAGTTTGTGTTTTGTTCATGGTTTAAAAATAGAAAAAATATCCCCATGATTTTTTAAAGCTGTGGGTACAAGTTATATCTGGAGTGGAACAAACAGTACACCAGAGAAAGAACATCGTACTTACAGTCAAACATGGTAGTGGTAGTGTGGTGGTCTGGGACTGCTTTGCTGCTTCAGAACCTGGAAGACTTGTCAATTCAAGAGCCGTGAATTCTGCTGTCCTGCAAAAAAAAAATCCTAAAGGAAAATGTCCGGTCATCAGTTTGGACCTTAATTTCAAGTGCTTTTGCTTTATGCCGCAGGGCAGTAATACAACAAGCACCAGCAAGTCCTTTACTGAATGGCTCAAAAAACAAGTTTTACAGTGGCTTATCAAAGACTGTGGCGTCACCTTAAACAAGCCTTCACACTTGAAAACCCTCCAAAATGAAAGAATTAAAACAATTTTGCAAAGAACAGTTGGCCGTAATCCCTCCACAGCCTCATTGCCAGTTACCACAAACACTTGATGGCAGCTGTTGCTTCCAAGGGTTGTGCAACCAGCTTTTAGGTTTAAGTTGCAATTACTGTTTCAAATGAGGTCTGGTTGTTTTGGAAGGCTATTTCCCCTTGAGAAAGTAAATCATTATTTTAAAACTGCATTTTGTATTTACTCAAGGTATTAGTGTCGTCGTCATCTCCCACTTTATCCGGGACCGGGTCGCGGGGGCAGCAGACTCAGCAGAGATGCCCAGATGTCCCTCTCCCCAGACACCCTCCTTCAGCTCCTCCGGGGGGTGCCCAAGGCGTTCCCAGGCCAGCCGAGAGACATAGTCCCTCCAACGTGTCCTGGGCTGTCCCCTGGGCCTCCTCCCGGTGGGACATGCCTGGAACGCCTCCCGAGGAAGGCGTGCAGGAGGCATCCGATATAGATGCCCGAGCCACCTCAACTGGCTCCTCTCGATGTGGAGGAGCAGCAGCTCTACACCGAGCCCCTCCCGGATGGCCAAGCTCCTCACCCTATCTCTAAGGGAGTGCCCGGCCACCCTACGGAGGAAGCTCATTTCAGCAGCTTGTATCCGGGATCTCGTTCTTTCGGTCGTGACCCAAAGTTCATGGCCATAGGTGAGGGTAGGAACATAGACCGACCGGTAAATCAAGAGCTTCGCTTTTGGTTCAGCTCTCTCTTCACCACAATGGACCGGCACAGTGCCCCCATTACTGCGGCAGCCACACTGATCCGTCTGTCGATCTCCCGCTCAGTTCTTCCCTCACTTGTGAACAAGACCCCGAGACACTTGAACTCCTCCACTTGAGGCAGGAACTCCCCTCCAACCTGAAGAGGATAAGCCACCCTTTTGCAGTCGAGAACCATGGCCTCGGACTTGGAGGAGCTGATCTTCATCCCAGCCGCTTCACACTCGGCTGCGAACCGCCACAGCGCATACTGTAGGTCCTGGCTAGAGGGGGCCAGCAGGACCATGTCATCCGTAAAAAGAAGAGACGAAATCCACTGGTCCCCAAACCAGACCCCCTCTGGCCCTTGGCTGCCCCTAGAAATATACATAATATATATATACATAAAAGTTATGAACAGGACTGGTGACAAAGGGCGGGCCTGCGGGAGTCCAACATGCACTGGGAACAGGTCCGACTTGGTGCCAGCAATGCGGACCAAACTCCTGCTCCGCTTGTACAGAGACCGGATTGCCCCTAATAAAGGGCCCCCGATTCCATACTCCTGGAGCACCCTCCACAGGGCACCACGAGGGACACAGTCAAATGCTTTCTCCAGGTCCACAAAACAAATGTGGACCAGTTGGGCAAACTCCCATAAACCCTCGAGTACCCTGTAGACGGTCTAGAGCTGGTCCAGTGTTCCACGGCCGGGACGAAAACCACACTGCTCCTCCTGACGCCGAAGTTCGACTATTGGCCGGACTCTCCTCTCCAATACCCTGACAAAGGCCTTACCAGGGAGGCTCAGGAGTGTGATCCCCTGTAGTTGTAACACACTCTCCGGTCACCCTTCTTATGAAGGGGAACCACCACCCCAGTCTTCCAGTCCAGAGGCACTGTCCCCGACCGCCACGCAATGTTGAAGAGGAGTGTCAACAATGACAGCCCTACAACATCCAGAGACTTGAGGTACTCAGGGCGGATCTCATCTACCCCGAAGCCATGCCACCGCGGAGCTTTTTAACCACCTCGATGACTTCAGCCTGGGTAATGAAAGAGTCTAACCCCGAGTCCCCAGCCTCTGTTTCCACCAGGGAATGCGTGATGGCAGGATTGAGGAGATCCTTGAAGTACTCCTTCCACCACCCGATAATGTCCCCAGTCGAGGTCAGCAACCTCCCACCCCCACTGTAAACGGTGTTGGCGAAGCACTGCTTCCCCCTCCTGAGGCGCGGGACGGTTTTCCAGAATCGCTTCGAGGCCGACCGGTAGTCCTTCTCCATGGCCTCTAAGAACCTCCTCCCAGGCCCGGGTTTTTGCCTCTGCCACAGCCCGGGCTGCGGCACGCTTGGCCTCACGGTACCCGTCAGCCACCTGCCAACCACAGCCGATAGGACTCCTTCTTCAGCTTGACAGCATCCTTTACTGCCAGTTTCCACCACCGGGTTCGGGGATAGCCGCCGCGACAGGCACCACAGACCTTACGGCTGCAGCTACAGGCAGCAGCATCAACAACAGATGCTGAGAACATGGTCCACTCGGACTCTATGTCTCCAACATCCCCCGGAATCTGGTCAAAGCTCTCCCGGAGTTGGGAGTTGAATACGTCCCTGGCCGAGGGCTCTGCCAGACGTCAGCAGACCCTCACTATGCACATGGGCCTGCCAAGTCTGTCCAGCTTTCTCCTCTTACAGCAGATCCAACTCACCACCAGGTGGTGATCAGTGGACAGCTCAGCCCCTCTCTTCACCCGAGTGCCCAAAACATGCGGCTGAAGGTCTGACAATATGACAACAAAGTCGATCATCGACCTCCTGCCTAGGGTGTCCTGGGGCCAAGTGCACTGATGGACACCCTTATGCTTGAACATGGTGTTCATTATGGACAATCTGTGACTAGCACAGAAGTCCAATAACGAAACACCACTCGGATTCAGATTGGGCAGGCCATTCTTCCCAATCACGCCCCTCCAGGTGTCCCTGTCGTTTCCCACATGGGCGTTGAAGTCCCCCAGCAGAATAATGGAGTCCCCGGGAGGGGCACTATCCAGCATCCCTGACAGGGACATCAAGAAGGCCGGGTACTCCACACTACCGCCCAGCCCGTAGGCCGAAACGACAGTCAGAGACCTGTCCCCAACCCGAAGGCGCAGGGATGCGACCCTCTCATCCACTGGGGTAAACCCCAACACGAGACGGCTGAGCTGGGGGGCAACAAGCAAACCCGCCCCAGCACGCCACCTCTCCCCATTTCTGATATTAAAATTAGTTTGAGATATGAAACATTTAAATGTGAAAAAAATAAAGCAAAAACAGAAGAAATCTGAAAGGGTGCAATTATTTTTTCACAGCACTGTAAGTATTGTCGCATACTGACCCGAGTAATAGTCTGTCCTCACATGTTTGTGCCTCACTCACTTATCCACCACTTCAATGTTGTAACACCAGCACCTTAGGTATGAAATAGTCCCCAAGAGCTTTTAGGGAGGCAGCCAGCTTCACCTCTAGCTCAAACCCAAAGGTCCGCTTTCACTCTAATGTACTTAGTCCTGAAAGTCTTTTCCCCTTCAGTAGATGGTCTTCAGATGCCACTTTGAAAAAAAAATGGCACCACCTCCCCCTACGTGTTTCACAAGATCTTCTCTTTGACTTTATGATTTTTCTATGATGAATCCTGTCTTTCCTCTGCCAATAGAGTACAGAAAGAAAAGTTCTCTCTTCATCTCTCTCCTGTCTCTTCCCTGTAGTACCTTTATTTACGTACCCTGTTAAATCTTATTTGATTCTTCTTCCAAAGCCCCCAGCCTCTATCTACCCGTACTAATGCTTCTTCTTTCCAATCTTATTTGCATTCATATTATCCACCCAGGTGGTACGCCAATAAGAGGTAAGAGTGCTGAACTGACGTTCACAGAATGAAAATAATACAAATTCATTCTTGCTGTCAAGCCATCCGTACATCCCCATTTTTGTCCTGTTTACAAAGACTGAATCCCATTTCGTTCATATGGACCCATCTTCCTTATTTGTCCTGGTTTTGGTTGACTAAAATTGTATTTCATCATTGTGTCTATGCATTATTTACTCTTTTGTGTTTTTGTTTTTCTTATTGTTTTAGCTCAGTTGTGATATGCTTGCCATGGCTCTAATAAGCATATACAATGACAATTCTTTTTTTTTTCAAAACTATATTTTAATGCTCATTTTTTTTGTTTTTTGTTTTTTTTTTTTTTTCCTTTTTGGCCATAGCCAATCATGTGTCCCTCTTTTTTGTCCAACTAAAACAACCAAGCATTTTTCCCCCCTTAGCTGTTTCTTGTTCAGCACTAAAAAAAAAAAAAAAAACAACATGCGCAGATGCTGTGGAATCATGCTGAAGACAACACTGCCTCTCCTTCTGCGTTTTTCCTCCCAAAGACTTCTTTCTATCTTTGCAAACTATTTTTTTTCCATTTCTTCTGTTTGCTTTCCTCTCCTGTACCTCTACAAAAAAGCCCAAACAACCACTTTTTTGATAAAGTTTCTACGGTGCTTTTTTTCCCACCTCCCTCTTTCACCTATTTTTCTTACTTTTCTTGTTTTTTTTTTATCTTTTTTGACGTTTTTTATTTTTTTTTCTTCAGGGTTTGGGGAAAAGGCAAACTGTAGAGTCTGGCGAGGACCTGATTGGCTCATTTTTGCCGTGTGACATGGAGCGGGGGAGTTGTTGATGCATAAAGCCATTTTTCTTTGAGTCATGTGACACCACACTGCTGATCCCATTGGTGGATTTTTATGGGTGTCTTTTTATGGCTTAACACAAGCTATAGCAGTGGTTGGTTATACTTTCTTGTTGGCTCAGGCCGTATTTTGAATTTTGTCTTCTAATACAATTGCATTTTATTTTTCAGCTAAGGGTTGTCAGAAGGTTGTAAGTTGTGCCGACATACATTTCTTGCTAAGATTTGCATGTCAAACCTTTTGTTAGAGGGTTCTATGTTGGTTTTGCCTGAATTAATGATTCAATAAAATTTTTTTTCCAGATTATCTGAGCAGCACAATTTTTTTGCACATGCTGCCACTTCTTTTTTCTTTTTCCAAAGATACTTCACCCTGGTGAAGTCCAAATTATCCTGTAGGCTGAATATTACAACTGATCTGTGATTGAATATGCTAAAAAAAATCATACCTAAATTTTCTTTTTGTTTTGTTTTTTAAATTGTCCTCCCTTGTTACGCTGCTTTCTTATACTGTAACCTCTTTTGTTCGATCCATGTTTCCCTGAAGCAGAATCACTCATCCCCATAATGACCAGTCCAGTGACATGTTGTATATTTATGGGCTCGCCCCTCCTATTCAAAGTAAAAAATCACTCGTTTGGGTTTTTTGTTGTCATTAGAGCTAGTCATGGGTCGGTATGAGACTCTCACAGCAACGAGTAAAATAATAACAAGGTTTTCCAGTATCAAGGTATTTAGACAAGATTTTAAACAAAAATGTGGAATTTATTCTTACTCCTGCAAAAATAAGCAAAAAAAATTACTAACACTTATAATATTATTATCTAACATTTATTTGTTGCTATTTTGAAATTGATACCTAGATTTAGGAAAAAATACAGTATAAATACATTTATACAAGTATTTATATAAGTATAAACAACACGGCAATGTCTGGTCATCACAGTGTCCACTCAGAGAGGAAGAATCTATTACTCTGAAAGCAACGTAAAAAGTCAGATTACAGGGAAAAACGCATTAATTTCTAAAGACATTACTTTAGATCTAAATCAACTAAAATGTAAGTATTTGACCATTATGACCAATGTTAATTCGTAGGAAAACGAAAAAGCTTGCAAGCTTGATAACACCACCCTAACTGTGAAGAATGGGGATTGCAGCATCATGTTGTGGTATCATTTGGCTGCAGAAAGTACTGGTGCTCTTCACAAAACAGATGGAATCACGAGGAAAGAACATTATGTGGAAATATTGAAGCAATATCTTAAGACATCGGTCAGTTAAAGTTTGGACACAAATGGGTCTTCCAAATGAACAATGAACCTAGGTATACCACCAAATTAGTTACAAAGTGGCTTGAGGGCTTATCTCAAAGCCCTGATCTCAATTACATAGAAAACTTGTGGAGGCAGAGCTGAAAAGGTTTGCGTGAGCAAGGCGAGCTACAAACCTCAGTTATACCAGTTCTATCTGGAGGAAAAGGCAAATGATTGTGAGAAGCTTGTAGAAGGAGACCCAAAACATTTGAGCCATGTTTAAAAGGCAATTCTACCAAATACAAAGCAACTGTATGTAAACTTCTGAATTTGAAGGAAGTAAAAATCTTTAGATTCTGCAGCATAAATGATTGTTTTTTGCAATGAGAAATTTTTCTAAAGACCCACATTTGTTGGTCATGCAAGCAAGAGGAAAATGTTGTAGCCTTTTTTCAGCCAGATGGCTCTCAGTGTCCAGGGACAGCTGCTTTTAGACTGTAACCTTTTAAAACCTTTGAATACCTTGACACCAGAAACCAGCCCATGCCTAATTGGCATTAAAATTAGCATATTTTTTACACAATACAAGTTATTTTTTTACTCAGAAAAAGATTAAAATGAAAAATTATTATTATTATTGCTATTAAATACATTAGGGGACTGCTCTTTTTTTTTAGTTCCCTTCTTTTCCGTTTTTTGCTTTATTTTACTGACCTTTTGTTGGTTTGCTACTTTAGCTCTGATAATAGAAATTTTTGTTGTTGTATTGCAATGTTTAGCATGATTGCAATTTGAAGATGTCCATCTGCAATGGGAACCCCCATTTTACTTGAGTTATATGATAACAATAGGCGAAGAAAAGTCTAAAATCTAATGGTTCTGAAGCAAGAACACACCAGTTAACCTCAGACATGAAAGGTGAATGCAGAAGATAAATAATTTTGCTTATGATCCAAGTTTACGACATGCGTTTTGTTACCCCCGTTTGCCATTCCAACTAGGAGCCCTGCAGATAGAGCACAGCGAGGAACCGGACCAGGGGAAGTATGAGTGCGTGGCGACCAACAACGATGGGACTCGCTATTCTGCGCCAGCTAATCTTTACGTCAGAGGTAGGAAACATCATCTATGTTTGCTTTAGCCAAACATTAGTATCACATTGCCTTTAAAACTTGACAAGGAGCGTTTAAATCAATACATAATCTGCAAGGGTCCGTATGCTTTGAGGTCACTGTAAGTATGCTCTATTACAGTTTATTTTCTGTTCCTTGCACTCAACTTACCTGCACTGATTTGAACCTACAGTATCTGCTCTGTTATGTGTTTCTGGTCCATTTCCATTGATTATCCCTAGCCTAACACCAGTGACGAGACTGCTTGCAACATTTATCTACTAATTGGTTTTAAAAAGCTGTCTGCCGGAGTTGGTGGAGGGGGTGAAAAGACCTCCTTCATCAGCTCCAACCATGAAATGATCCTTTTTTTCCCTTTCTCCTACTGATAAACACTAAGGCACCTGTAATCCCATTACTGAGGATGCAATTTAAGAGAATCAGAAAGCTACCGTACAAACACCGTTCATGCAGCAGCAAGAGCAGAGCTGTTGAATTTTACCTCAAATTATCATTTTCTCTGGGTAAACAGAATTTATTAATTAGTTTTACATCATTTCAGCTGAAGCTTTATTTGAATTTCGAAAACAACAAACCACAGTTACTTTCAAATATTTTCAAATTCATTTTAAAAAGACTAGCAACACAATGTTTGTTTAGCTGATATTCATAGACGTGTTTTTAATATTAGGAGCTTTCGGACCGCAGTTCCACAGTTCTTGTCACCTTTTAACCCAGTTCAGAGACTTTTCACTGCAAAAGCTGTGGCAGTTTACAGGTTTTAAACCTGCTCTTATTAGGCCTTCTATGGCTACCCTATTAATGTGGACTTTCCTAGCTCAACAAAAAGCGTCAGATGTCTCAGGGGACATTAATGTTACATATATTGCTTTCACAATTTTGTATTTTGACAGTTTTCTTTAGTATGTAATGGAGCCATTTTCTTATTAGGTGTTTAGCACTGACCCTGTGTCGGCTTTTGCTCACCTTTGGGATATTTTTGGGTCGAAAAGAAAGAGGATTAAAAAGTATTAAACTTAATTCTGAGACAAAAGCACCTCTTTTGTTTCAGTTGCACCAACAAATGATATATTAGTCCTTTTGGGCTATCTTAAAGGGCTTAACCTATAATAGTTGTGGTGAAATGGTTTTTGGACATACAGATTTTTTCTTTATCAAATCATCCTAATTTAGGCTCATAACAACTGTTTTCCACCACGATCTCCTG
This sequence comes from Crenichthys baileyi, assembly GCA_036173005.1. Lineage (NCBI taxonomy): Eukaryota > Metazoa > Chordata > Actinopteri > Cyprinodontiformes > Goodeidae > Crenichthys > Crenichthys baileyi. The sequence continues at coordinate 104,740 of JAHHUM010001323.1, read as the reverse complement.
TCTTGACCACACACCAATGTGTAGAACAGGGTACATTTCTGTCAGTTTAAAAGGTAGGTTCAACACCATTATAATAATGCTTTAATACAGTCTTAATTATCACTTCAAGGGAACTATTAACTATTGACAGGTAACTTTATTCACCATAAATTTTGTCTTTTAGTCTGAGTGATGCTCTAGAATACCATCAAATAATCCTCTACTTGTCCATGAGTTGGGGAAACTTGGAACAAAGTCAAGACAGTTATTGCACTAAACAATAGTAATAAGTTTTTTCTGATGGTAAATTTCATCGCATTTGTAAAGTTCTCTGTCTTAAACAAAATGTTTTTGTTTCAAACTGATGGGTATTCTTTTGTGTGAGATCCAAGTAAAAAAAAATGTAGGCCATTTTTTTTTACTCTAACTTGATAGAAAAAAAAATAAATGGATACATGGAACAGAATATATTTATATACAAGAAAATATTGATATACAAGAAAAATGTCAAACTTTTACCGTTCCACTTTTACTCACCACTACCCATTCTTGTATTAGTTCGGTGTGGAATACCCTAATTAAACGGCAGTAAAAACATGTGTGTATACCTGAAGGAGACAGAGTGGTGATCGTACGTGATTGACGTAGCCTCCTAATGATCATCAACCAACCATTACATGGCCATAGAGATCCTCTGGCAGTGCGAAAGCAAACAAATGTAATGTAATTCAGATGTACTGGACATGGGACAAATCAAAAAGTTGCAGGACATCAGTCCCTAAAGACTGGAGTTTGAGACCCCTTGCTTGGATACAATGTGGGTCAGAGTGAGTAAATGCTACTTTCAGCGCTGATGAGGTGTTGCTGTTGGTGTCGGGGAGAAACACAGGGCTCCCTTCACTTAGGATTTAAGGTCCTCCGAAATGTTTTCCACAGCATTTGAGCACCTAAAACATGGCCTTCTTACTCTCTGTGTTTCCCTTGTTTTTCTCCTTTCCTTATTTCGTTTTTGTTCTGCATCCACACCCCTACATCCTTCAGAGCTACGAGAAGGTTGGTGTGACTTTTACTTTTTCGCCAAGTTACGTTTTATGGGAATCAATTTGCCTTATTTCCATCACAAAAAAACAGGAAATCGCATCTTCAAGACATTGAAAACAACAACATTCTTTGATTATATTTGCTTTTGCCTCTCAGCATATTGTTTTTCTCTGTTGCACATTCAGTGTTGTTCAGTTTTGTTCCTGCTGAAACTGCCCCTGGCTCTTTGTCAGAATGCATGACTGTCCAACAGGTGGTGCATGTTTGCTTCCTAGAGGCGAAATGGTGGGAGGTTGATATCTGCATCTGCTTGACTGTCTATTTGCATGCTCACTTCCTAACTTCTGATGCCCAGCCTCTTACCATCACAGTGTTCCTGCTCAGGTTTACTCCTAGCTTACATGAGATCTGGCCTGAGGAAAGACGACTAACCCTGCATAAACCCATTCAGACATCTCCACAAGTGTTGTTTCCCATAGATAATAATCTGTTCAAGAATTGGCACTATAGTCGAGCGTCAAGCTATAAAAACAATCCCTCTCGCAGAGATTATACACTCCCTTTGATTAGCACGTTACTGCTGGAGAAGTCATGAAAGAATGATGCATTCAGACTCTTATCCACAAGTCTTGACAAATGTAATGATATTCAAATGAGCAGGATAATATTATGTCTGTGGGAAGCGCAATCCAATTGAATATTAAGTAAATATTGAATGAGAGAAACGTTGTATTTAATAATGCAGGCAGTTCCCTTCGATTTCCTCTCTGGAGAGCTACCTCCCGCTCCTCAGAATGGGCTTCAGGAGTTGGCAACAGGAAGCACATGCTGACATTATAGCTGAGTAAAGCGAACACATCCTCAGGTTAGAGGAGCAGAAATTAGAGGAAGTTATAAGTGATGTGAAAAAAAATCACTTTTTTAATATGTCTACTTAAAAAGCACCCTATGAAAGCCGGTAGTAATCCACCTTAAATGCCACGAGCAGTAACACTGAGGTCACCTGTGAATATGAACCTTTTCTTTAAGCTTGTCTGTCTTGTTTGCTCCTGTGTACAAATGCACTTTTTATTGGTGACAAATTCTAATAAAAAGAAGCTGACTAAGCAGCATGCTCAGTCTGTTTTTTTTTTTTTTTTTTTTTTTTCTTCTCCTACTTTGGACTACTAAGACCATATATTAACCATATTTAGAACAATTTCCCTCTTTCATTAGCTAAATCCTTGAACTCTTTCATTTTGCATTATACAAACCCATATTCCTGTTTGCATGATACACTTTTGCTCACCTCCAAAAATCCTTGAAGTCACTTCTGTGTCCATGATGTTATACAGTTTTGTCCAGCTAAAAGTGTAACTGATCTTTTTTTCTTTGGAAGACTTTAACTATGTGCATCCACTGTTGCAGTCAAATGTTATGCATTAATAAACACCAATCAGTATCCACATAGTTCGCAATTACAGCACATTGGATTCAGATAAAAGAAAAATCAATCTTAATCACAGCAAAAAAGCTACCAAGGTAGCTGATCTTCAAGATGTGTCTCGAGTGTCTCATGTTCTTTGTACGACACAAATGTTTTTCCTGGAATTCTCGCAATCGCGCTTTTTTCTTTTCCATCACACTTGCAGGCGTGTTATCCTTTACTAACACTTAAACGGTTAATGTCTTATATGAGGTAGTTAAGTCTTAGTGCCTACATTTAGTGGAAATCCAAATTAGTTGGTCCTGGAAGCTGAAGCCCATGACGTATTTGAGAAGGGGCCAAGATCAGAGAACACTTAGTTTTAAAACGACTATTATCTCATAGGACTTTGGAAAAAGGCTACTTTATGAAGCTTTAAACCGTTGTTAAATTTGCATTGGGTGATAATTTAAAAGCTATGCAGTAAACAACTCAATGAAATAGCATTTACATAAACTGCTACAATATTTTTGCATTTTATGTGGCTCTACAGCTGTATCAGATTGTTACTCTGAGTGGAAACGCTTTTTATGTTACATCTTTTACACAGGAAAATCATTGGTGGCGTACCACCTCCTACCTCTGTTTCTTGCAAATTATAGTAGAGATGCACCAATCAGAGTTTTGGCTCATTTCCGAACTGTGATTTTGTAACACTTTGACTTGGTGATACAGAGGTACTATAGATACAGCATTCAAAGGAAGACGGAGGATGAGTGGCTGTAAGACAGACTTAAGCTTTTTTTAAACAAAGACCAAATTTGTACTGACAGCAGGTTTGATGTCTTTCACATTTTACTATTGATTAGTGCTGTTGACATTAACAACTCTAAATAGCAGTCTGTAGGTATTTGTTAAATAATGTAGACCCATTTTTAATGCACGATTTTAAGTATATTGCCTTTGCTGGAAAGCATTTAGCCTACATGGTATCTGCTTAAAGCCTTGCTCCATGTTTAAAAGTAGAAGCCTAAAAGACATAAATTCAAATTGAAAATTTCTTTTTTAATAGCTTCTAACATCTTATGTGCTTAATCACTTTATTTTTATTTTTTAACTCCTGTCTGTTTCTAAAATTGGTAAACTTGGAGTCGTCTTGCTATAGTAATCACTTTCACACTGAACAGTGTTTTTGTCACCTTGATCCGTTAGCACTTATGTATAATGGGTTATATAATGTGTTTTTTCAGATTAAAAAAACAACTATTTTTTTTAGTTTTTGACCCACGAGTCAAACTGAAAATTGGCCAAATTCTCAGTACATATCTTGCAGGTTGCAGGTTTTCTAACCTACAGAATTATAGGTTTGTTTCCAACCCTTGTTTTTTCTGCGATCACTTTTCAGCCATGCTAAAGGGAAAATGCATAACATTTGACCGTCCTGTTTTTTTTTGTTTTGACTAAGTTTAAAAAAAACAAGCACAGAAAATCACAAGTTCTCATTGTAATATGTGCTATTCTAATGTTTTTGTAGGGTATGGGCCTGTGTTATGTAAGGATCAGCAGGACAGTTTTTTTTTTTTTGTCAAGAAGTTGTTTCTTTGCATTCAACTGCCTGGCAACATGTGCACTATATATCTATATGAATACGATGTTGTATTTTGTGCATGGTGCTCATGTTGGTGTTCACCCATTCACCACTACATCTACAGCTTGAATAGTGCTTACAATGTATTTTTCATTTGTAATATAAAACTGTTTTCATTTGAATCCTACAGATCAAAGCTTATTGTCGTGATACTATTTTCTTGTCTATTAGTTTTCGAACAATCAAAGCTTTTGAAAACTGTTATGAAAGATACGTTTTGTTTTACATCCATTTTTACTCTTGGTTTACATTCTAATACTGGTTATTTCTTCTCAGTGCGGCGAGTCCCACCCCGATTCTCCATCCCACCGACAGACAATGAGATCATGCCAGGTGGCAGCGTGAATATCACCTGTGTAGCTGTGGGCTCGCCCATGCCGTACGTCAAGTGGATGCTGGGTGCCGAGGACCTCACCCCGGAGGACGACATGCCCATTGGACGGAACGTCTTGGAGCTCACAGACGTGCGGCAGTCGGCCAATTACACTTGTGTCGCCATGTCAACACTTGGAGTGATAGAGGCTGTAGCCCAGATAACAGTAAAAGGTAACCATGCTTTCTCCGTACTTCAGTTCTTCACTGATTGATTTACTGCAGATATATTGTTTACCATATATGTACAAAACATATAGCAGCAGAGTTTGTTAGATAACATCATATGTCCACTTAAAATGAAATCCCAAACAGTAGACCAACAGCAGAGATAGGGAGTTAAGTTAAGAGTCACGGACTCTGATACCAATTGTTTCAAAATGCTTTCATTACGACAAGAAATATAGCAGCAACATAATAATAATATAAATCCTAATTTTCATCATTTTAATGTTACATTATTGTTTTATTAAAAAGGATTTTGTATATAAACTAGAAAAAATTGCATTTTCACAAAAAAAAGCTGTGTAAATGGTACTCGTACTCGTCGTCTTCCGCTTTATCCGGGACCGGGTCGCGGGGGCAGCAGACTCAGCAGAGACACCCAGACGTCCCTCTCCCCAGACACCTCCTCCAGCTCCTCCGAGGGGAGCCCAAGGCGTTCCCAGGCCAGCCGAGAGACATAGTCCCCCCACGTGTCCTGGGGTGTCCCCTGGGCCCCCCTCCCCCTGGGACGTGCCTGGAAACCTCCCGAGGAAGGCGTCCAGGAGGCATCCGGAATAGATGCCCGAGCCACCCCAACTGACTCTTTCGATGTGGAGGAGCAGCGGGGTCTACTCCGAGCCCCTCCCGAAAGGTCGAGCTCCTCACCCTATCTCTAAGGGGTGCCCGGGGCCACCCTACGGGGAAGTTTTTTTCAGGCCGCTTTTTATCTGGGGGTTTGTTCTTTTTGGTCATGACCCAAAAATTCATGGCCCTAGGGGAGGGTAGGGAACGTAGACCCACCAGTAAATCGAGAGCTTTGCTTTTCGGCTCAGCTCTTTCTTTCACCACAACGGACCGGGGCCCCGCGCCCCCCCCTTACTGCGGCAGCCGCACCGATCCGTTTTGTCGATCTCCCCCCTCCATTCTTCCCCCCACTCGTGAAAAAGACCCCGAGATACTTGAACTCCTCCCCTTGAGGCAGGAACTCCCCTCCAACCTGAAGAGGGGCAAGCCACCCCTTTTTTGTTTTGGTTCCCTTGGGCCCCTGACTTGGAGGAGCTGATCCTCATCCCAGCCGCTTCACACTCGGGGTGCGAACCGGCCCCAGCGCATGCTGTAGGTTCTTGGCTAGAGGGGGGCCAGCAGGGACCATGTCATCTGCAAAAAGAAGAGACGAAATCCACTGGCCCCCAAACCAGACCCCCCCCGGCCCTTGGCTGAGTCTAGAATCCTGTCCAAAAAAGTTATGAACACGGACCGGTGACAAAAGGGAGCCCTGCCGGGGAGTCCAAAACATGCCCCGGGAAAAAGGTCCGACTTAGTGCCGGCAATGCGGACCAAAACCCCCTCCGCTCGTACAGGGACCGGGGAAGGCCCCTAATAAAGGGCCCCCTATTCCCATACTCCTGGACCCCCCCCACAACCATCATGGGGGACACAGTCGAATGCCTTCTCCAGGTCCAAAAAAACACATGTTAAAACCGGTTGGGCAAAACCCCCATGAGCCCTCAAGTACCCGGTAAGGGTATAGAGGGTCCAGTTTTCCACGGCCAGGACGAAAACCACACTGCTTCCTCCTGAAACCGAAGGTTTGACTATCAGCCAAACTCTCCTCTCCAATACCCTGGCGTAGGCCTTACCAGGGGGGCTGAGGAGTGTGATCCCCCTGTAGTTGGAACACACCCCCCCCCGGGTCCCCCTTCTTATGAAGGGGGCCCACCCCCCCCCCGGTCTGCCAGTCCAGAGGCACTGTCCCCGACCGCCATGCAATGTTGAAGAGGGCAACCAGAAAAGGCCCACAACGTCCAGAGATTTGAGGTACTCAGGGTGGATCTCATTCCCCCCCCGAAGCCTTGCCCCCCCCGGCGGAGCTTTTTTAACCACCTCGGTGACTTCAGCCTGGGTGATGAAAGAGTCCAACCCGAGTCCCCAGCCTCTGTTTTCCACCAGGGAATGCGTTATGGCAGGGTTTGAGGAGATCCTCGAAGGGAACCCCCTTCCACCGCCCGATAATGTCCCCAGTCGAGGGCAGCAGCCTCCCACCCCCCCCCTATAAACAGTGTTGGCGAAGCACTGCTTTTCCCCCCCCCTGAGGCGCCGGACGGTTTGCCAAAATCGTTTTTAGGGCCCACCGTTTTCCTTCTCCATGGGGCCCCCCCCGAAATCCTCCCAGGCCCCCGGGTTTTTTCCTCTGCCACAGCCCGGGCCCCCAGCACGCTTTGGGCCCTACGGTACCCGTCTGCCGCCTCAGGAGTCCCACAAGCCAACCACAAACCCATTTGGACTCCTTTTTCAGCCTTTAACAGCATCCCTTACTGCCGCTGTCCACCACCGGGGTTCTGGGATTGGGCCCCCCCGCGACAGGCACCACAGACCTTACGGCCGCAGCTACGGCAGCAGCATCTGGACAAAAGATGCGGAGAAAAATGGTCCCCCTTTGGACTCTATGGTTTTCCCAACATCCCCCGGAATCTGGTCAAAGCTCTCCCCGGGGGTGGGAGTTTTAAAAAATCCCTGGGGAAAGGGGCCCCCCAGGCGTTTCCCCCAGACCCTCACTATGCGTTGGGGCCTGCCAAATCTGCCCCGGGTTTTCCTCCTCCCAGCGGATCCAACTCACCACCAGGGGGTGATCAGTGGACAGCTCAGCCCCCTCTCTTTCACCCGGGTGTCCAAAACATGCGGGCCCAAGGTCTGATGATACGACAAAAATCGATCCCTTACCTCCTGCCTAGGGTGTTCCCCCGGGGGCCAAAATGCACTGATGGACACCCTTAAAAGCTTGAACAATGGTGGTTCATTTTGGACAATCCGTGACTAGCACAGAAGTCCCAATAACAAAAAACCACTCGGATTCAGATCGGGGAGGCCATTCCTCCCCATCACGCCTCTCCCGGTTTTCACTGTCGTTTTCCCCGTGGGCGTTGAAGTCCCCCAGCAGAATAATGGAGTCCCCGGGAGTTTTTTCTATCCAGCACCCCAGACAAGGGGGACACCAAAAAAGGGCCCGGGGACTCCGCACTACCCCTTGGGCCCGTAGGCCGAAACAACAGTCAGGGGACCTATCCCCCCAAACCCGAAGGGCGCAGGGATGCGACCCCTTTTCATCCACCGGGGTAAAACCCCCAACACGAGACGGCTGAGCTGGGGGCAAAAAACAAACCCACCCCCGCCCGCCCCCCCTCTCCCCCTGGGGCCACTCCAGGGTGGAAGAGAGTCCAAACCCCTCTCAAGGAGATGGGTTTCCCGGGGGCCCCGCTGTGCGTGGAGGGAAGCCCGCCTATTTCTAGGCGATATCTCTCGACCTCCCCCCCAAGCTCAGGCTCCCTTCCCCCCAGCGAGATAAACATTCCACGTCCCTAGAGCCCAAGCCTAAGCATCCGGGGATCAGGCCGCTGAGGTCTCCACCTTCGTCCACCACCCAATCCTCTTTGCACCGGTCCCTCACGGTTTTCCCCCGCAGGTGGTGGCTCACTGGGGATGGCCTCGCGTCGCTCGTTTGGGCTTGGCCTGGCCCCCGGGTCCCGGAGGGGGAGCAACCCCCGGCCACCAGGCGCTCTCCGACGGGGTCCCGACCCCCGGCCTGGCCCCAGGGTGGGGGACCCCGGGTCCGCCGTATCCCGGGGGACTTCACGTGCCCGGGTATATTTTCCCTCATGAAGGATTCTTTTAACCCCCTTGTTTGGGCCCATCACCCCAGAGCCTGTTTGCCATTGGGGGAGACCCTACCAGGGGCATTTAAGCCGCAGACAACATAGCCTCTAGGATCATTTGAACACTCAAAACCCCTCCACCACGTTAAGGTGGCGGTTCAAGGTGTGTAAATGGTATAAGCCAAATTAGCTGAAAGCCTTGAATCAACAATTCTAACAAAGTTGGGTTTTTTTTTTCGTAAATTTAGCACAATTTTTTGTTAAGATTTAACTAAAATTGTGATAAAACATTCAAATCTATTATGTTATACGAAGCTCAAAACATAAAGTTAAGTCTGGGTATGGAAGACTTTCAATCTCAAGAAAATGTCCATGGAGAAGTGGGTGGAATGTTCTTTCATCTGGGGCATGTAGTTCAAATTGCTGATGATACTGTTATTTGTTATGTGCTAAGTTACACACAAGGAGGGTGACTTTACCTACTTTTGATCCATGAATTGTTGGTAATTTATGGTTAAAGATGTGGCAGCACAAAGAATTTGTTTGGAGAAAAATTTCTTCAGCTTTAGGTGGAAAAAAACAGTATCTGACCAAAAACTCAATAAACCTTACACAATGACTTATAAAAAACAGTAAATGATATTACAAAGCCTAATCATTTAGTTTTAGGCCATTGTCTAGTGACCTATTTAAAGTTTAAATGGCGTTTCTAGAGTAAAGTAAAAGGAAATAGTTGGTCTTTAAAGAACACAGAACTTTTTAAAGACAAAGAATGGTTTCAAAGCTTGCTCTTTTCTATGGGAAAAATATTTTTTCAGGAAAATAAAAAAGTTTTAAAAATGATATAAGTTATAAACACCAGATGTCACAGGGCATGTCTGCTAAATGTTAAAATTGATTGGTTGAAATAACATACATTTTGGAAAAGAAGTTAGTTAAGGTAACCACAACAATCATAATGTTGTATAGACTTTCTGAGTTGCCATTCTGCAGTGATCTTAATGAAAGTGATTCTTCATATATCACTTTTCAGAATGCTCAAAATATTCATAATATTCATGTATCAAGAATGTAAACAGTTCATCTTGCAGCTAGTGTTTGTTATTCAAAAAGCGTCCAAGTAGAAACTGTCAGAAACATACCCACCGCTCACTGTCAAAACAAGCCATTTTCAAAGCCTTTCATAAAGCTGTAGAAAAACTCTGGCACAAGGCTGGGTACATATGATACAAGCTTAAGATTATAGTAAAATGCTTATCTGTCAGACCGAGAACTACAACGCAACAAGCTTACTATTTCGAAAAGGACGGGTGCAGAAAAGTGCGTACTGTTTGGTGAAGAAATGGTAACATTTGTCCCTTGAATGATAATCCAGATAGCACGGCCAGATTCAGATGGACACAAGGGGTAAACTCCAGCCTGCAAACACGCTCACAGCTTTGTTTTTCTGAGAAAAAACATAAAGATATTAGTCACAATATAACAGCGTGGCAGAGGCTTCCCCCAGTAGTCTGCCTTAGATGGCATATAAACACGATCTATTGCTCTGATATCTTCTGCTGTGAGCCTCGGTGTGGAGAATTAAAGCAATAAATTTACCTGTTTAATTATTAAAGTGATGAAGAGAAATCTAAAGATTAACAACAACAACAGCAGCAGTAGCACTGTAAAATGCTAAACACGGACGGTACAAGAATCTGTGGCTTCTAAAATAAAATAAAACCTTGTGATATTTGCCATATATTTGTGTTTTTATTAATATTTATACTATAACTATCATTGCAGCACTACCCAAGGCTCCTGGCACTCCGGTGGTGACTGAACGCACAGCAACCAGCATCACACTGACTTGGGACTCTGGCAACCCTGAGCCGGTGTCCTACTACATAATCCAGCACAAGTCCAAGTACTTAGACGACTTGTACAAGGAAATAGATGGCGTGGCCACCACTCGGTACAGCGTGGGAGGTCTTAGCCCCTACTCCGACTATGAGTTCAGGGTGGTGGCTGTGAACAACATTGGGCGAGGGCCGCCCAGCGAGATCATCGAGGCCAAAACGGCAGAGCAGGCACCCAGTACTGCACCAAGGCAGGTCCGTGGTCACATGATGAGCGCGACCACAGCAGTCATCCAGTGGGATGAGCCGGAGGAGCCAAACGGGCAGATCATGGGCTACAGGGTGTACTACACCATGGATTCCAGCCAGCACGTTAACCTCTGGGAGAAGCAGATAGTTCGGGGATCTAATTTTGTCACCATCCAGGGCCTCATCCCAAATAAGACCTATTACATCAAAGTGTTGGCCTACACCTCTGTGGGTGATGGACCCCTGTCTCCTGAGCTGCAAATCATCGCCAAAACTGGGGGTGGGTTTGCTTTCATCTTTTTCTCAGTGTTTAATCAGTCTGTAACAAAAAATCAAAGAAATGTTTACCATAATCATTTGTACCTGCTTTGACAAGTGATGATTTAAAGTCGTTCTTGTGTATAGAAGTCTGCTGTATGGAAATGTGGTTAGATGACTCCATTAAACAATATTTACCAGCAACTCAATAAAATAACTGTGAAGATGTAATACAAAGTATAAAAAATTTACAAAAAAGTAAGATTTAAGTTTTTTTTACTAACCATTTTTCTATTATTCATGAAAATACTCCAAAAGAAATACCAAAAGAATGAGCTGACATGCAAGGGTTCAAGAAGACAAATCTGTCGGAAATGGTTTGTATATAAAATGGAAGTAGGGAGGGATAAAATGGTAAAAAAAAAATACGTTATATGTAAAATATAAAGAATGTTGGTAAATATACGCATTTGTTATTTTCTGGTATGCATCCTCTAAGAAAACAATGTAAAGATAACAAAATTATACATAATATACTGCAGGACTTATAAATAAAAAACCAAAAGTAATTGCTTTGAAAAAAATCTGTAGCCAATGTATTGCTGTACACAAATAAGTCAAAAAGTTTCTGTACAAGTTTTCTTCTGCTGTCATTTCTGTTGAGAAGTATATTTTCCCTACAGTTTAAGAGAACCAATGTGAGGGTACATTCCAGTGTATTTTTATTTGTACATTTTACTCTGTATATGTTTTAGTTTGATAAAACGACAATAACATAGCTTTAATGTTGGAATGTATGTACCTGAGGTTTGTGAAGTGCCTTGAGACGTCATGTGTTGTGAATTGGCGCTATATAAATAAACTGAATTGAATTGAATTGAATTTAATTTAATATGAGCCAAACTTGTAAGAACAAAAAAAACTTAATGAAGCTTTTTATTAACCCTGAAATCTTTTACAATGGAGCTATGGTCATTAAAAGCAGAGCAGAAGCTAAAAATAGAGATATTGTTAGGCAGTCTCTTGCAATAAAAACAGGTGTTACAGAGTCGGTGGGTCACAACATGCAGCAGCAAGCAGAAGCAGAGCTGACTGGGTATTGTGGAGAACCTGGGATTTACAGTGACAGAAACCTCTGTGAGCTGCATCTCCTGCACAAAGATGATAAAACTGATATCCCCTCAGCCTCAACCATTCCACTGTTTAGTCCACAAGCGTGACCAAAATCACAATATATTGCACATAATGTGGATTGTAATGAACTTATCTTTTTATTTCCAGTTCCCTCCCAGCCGACTGACTTTAAAGGAGAAGCCAAATCAGAAACAAGTATTTTGCTTTCATGGAACACTCCGGCACAGACGGGACTGGAAAACCAAGTGACCGGATATGAACTAATGTATAGAAAGAAGGATGACAAAGAAGAGGTAATTACTTACAATGTTAACAGTTGACATTTAAAGTCTGCTTGTGCATGAGAATTATTCTGAATATATCCAGATTTTGAATAACAATAACAAGGCTGTTGTGGTTTTTAATAGTGTTTTTAAGAGTTGCTTGTTAGCCCTTCTTAATTACTTACCATACTGTTGTTAGTTTAACTCTGCTGTAATTAACAAAGCACAATTGACAACTTTTCCTAATGCTTTCTTAAGCATTTTCATATTTGAGCTTGAAATTTGCAGATTGTGGGTTGCAGCAGTTACGTAATTTTACTTTGTGTTATGATTGCAATATTTGACCACTAATAAAAAGAATAAGGTGAAATTAGTTTTTGTGTTTCAACTGTCTCAGGTAATTCCTTTTGACAAATTACGCGTGTAACCCTGCACCCTTTTAAAGTTAGCTCCTTAAAGTATTCAGAATCGGATGATATATACCTTAAACATCTTCCATGTTAGCTGGCACCTCTGGTAAGGTTGCGTAAAATGCCTTTAAACATAAATACAATGTTTATTACAAGGGTGTCTTCTTACCCAAACTACATCCAAACTGTTATTTCATTTCATTTAAGGCTCAGTGATGAGCCGCTTTTAGTGTTCTGTTTAGTCCCAGGGTCTCTGGAAGAGAAACAGGACCACAACATCACAGTTCCACTGCCATGCTTAACAGGCATGTGGTGGTTTTCCACATATATTCATCCTTTGTTTTACACCAGAAATGTGTGTTGGCTCAGTCCTGGTCTCATCTGACCAAATCTCATGGTTCCAGCGTGAGCAGCAAACTTTACGCTACCAAAGACAACCATTTGCCATAAAGTTTGCATCTGATGATAGTTACGGAGACGAGACCAAAATGCCACTAATTCCTGCAGTTTTGTAACAGCAAGCTTTGGACATTTGACACTTCCTAAATTATAAAGCTATTCTTGGAATTCTACCCACATACCTGATAAGTTACAGTATATAAACCAAGGATGTTAATCTGCTCGCTCATATAAACCTCATCCTCCTAATGGTCCTGAGGGTCCAACCTGAACTGGGGGTACTTCATGCGTTGAGTGTTTCCGTGTTAAAAAAGGAGAAATCAAATGACAGAAAACTTTCTTCACAGAAACGAATCAGCTTTGAGCCAACAACCACATACCTGCTTAAGGAGTTGAAGCCCTTCACCACTTATACTTTTCGTCTGGCCGCCCGCAGTAAACATGGAGTTGGAGCTTACACCAGTGACATCTCTGCGGAAACTCCACAGACACGTAGGTGTTCTTCTTTATCTGACCAAGTTGGAATTATCTGGGAAGAAACGTATTTTCAAATGCATTTTTATTTTTAGTCCAAACATGTCAAAAAGACAGAGATGTCAGTCATCCTTTTTAGATAACTTTGTTTCCCTCTTAATCTCTGATGCATTTGAAAAAATTTTAAATCTAAGTTTATGGATTGTAAAAACAAAAAAAAGCTGTGTGACATCAACCTTTTGAAAGGCTGCACATACACTGCAACTAGGCTTCCTTCAAAGTCAGAAGCAAGGTTTACAAAAGCCCCCGCTCCTATGCTTTGTTGTGCACAAAACGGTTTTGAGTAAAATTAACGCTCAAGTCCCTGAATTATTTATGTGAATGCCCACATCTGTGTCAATTATAGAATAATTAAAGGGAGTGAAATTGAGCTTTGGAAACCTTGTCTCCTGATGCTGCACTGCAGCCAAACAAGGAGAGTAAGTAAAGGTTTAGATTGAGCTTTCTATGTAGATATGTTTGATGGAGACAAAAGGTTAAATCTCAAATTAGTTTTTCTTTTAATTTGCCATTAACATTTAACAGTGGAAACCTGAGTTGCATAAGCATAGAAAGCTCAAAGCAACTTTCTAGTTATACATACCTACCCTAAAGACCTCAGATTTATGTAAAAAAAAAGTAAAATTACACATTTGTGTTCATCTATTTACTCCAAATTAATTCTGCTTTTCATCACGTTACAAATCAGTTCGCAGAATTAAAAAAAAATAAATCAATAAACCAGATTTCTGGTCTGAGTTTGGACTCTTGGCATAAATCTGAGGGGTCTGAAAGTCAGAGGCAGGGAATCAGGTGGGTACAAACGCTCAGAGATTTAAATCCTGCAAAGATGTTAAAAGCAACACATGCATGCCGATATTATCAGAATGTAATGAATCGGTCATATCTCCTTGCTAAGTTCTCTGTTGTACAGTCAGGCTTTTACCACAAACCAACAGGCTTCGGAAAGGTTGGTGACAAATACCACATTTTTTCCTTTTTTTAAATTAACTGCAGCATCAACCTTTATGTTTTTGGATTGATGGTAACTGCTTGCAAAATGTATCTTATTTCAATTCATTTGAAATTTTTATCTCGAGCTATTTATGAAGTCAATGAAAAGAAGTTTTCTGTTTTTATTTTTTTATAAGTATATATTTTTTCATGATGAAGGTAGGTAACATCTGGTAAAGCTGTCCTTTTTTCAGTCATTCCATTCATTGTAAACGTAAATATATTTGTGTTTTATTTCTACCTTTGGTTCTTATTATTTGTGATTTGAAGTTTGTTTATCCATAAAATTCCTCGTGGTTTTTTCATTTCATCATTTTATTTTCCTTTTTCCTTTTTCTTTCAATTCTTCCATCATCATCCTGATCAAAACCAAAAACCTGAACCTCCTTTACCAAAAAAAAAAAAACCCAACAAATCCAACTCAATGAATGACTTCAACCAACAAATCTTAATCAAACAACAACAAAACGGACCTGCTGCCAAACCGCTTCACTGTCCAGAACCCACCGCCCCGCCTCAGGATGTAAAGTGCCACAGCCCCAGCTCGACCAGTATTCTGGTAAGTTGGCGGCCGCCGGCTGTAGAGCTACAAAACGGGATCTTGACACAGTACGCCATTCACTACGCTGCCACTGAAGGGGAGGACACCGCCGCTCGCCAAGTCTCCGGCATCCCTCCGGAGAGCTCCAAGTACCTTTTGGAGAACCTGGAAAAATGGACTGAGTACCGCGTGACGGTCACTGCCCACACGGATGTCGGAGCAGGACCTGAGAGCCTGCCGCAGCTTATCCGCACGGAGGAGGATGGTATGTGTTTGCTAAAAATAAAAACAAAAACTCCAAGCTGCAAATCCAGCCTACCTTTTCTAACCTAACCCCCCCCCCCCACCAGATACTAACAGCCTATATCTGCTGCTACCTCTTCTCTATCCCCTCTGCCTTCTTCTGAAATGACTGTGACCACTCGATACTGTCAGCCCTGTTCTGGAAAACCATTTTTTTTTTATCCAAACTGACTCTCACAAGCACATTTTTTGGCTTTTTTTATACTCTTCTCGCTGCTTAATTTCAACACATGGTATGGCATTTTCAGCTTCAGGCCTCTAACTTCCAATCCCAACTGTCTGTTTTTTTAACTTTTGCATATATATTTTTTAAATCCCAGGTTTTTTAAAATTCATGACAGTGGGAAGAACAAAATGTGGAAGATTTTTCTTTTTAAAGGCCGTTGTCAATATTTTTGTCAGTTCATGTGATGGTAAATCATTTTTTTTTGTTTTTTATTTTTTTTCTTACATCATAGCCAAAACTCTTCTTGTACTTCAAGCTTATGAAACTCTTGAAGTCCCTTTTGGCTCCACTTTTCTATTTTGACAAAACCCATTTTTATGCCATGGTTTTTAGAATCCACTCGACCCAGTTTTAATGTTTTACAAGATTAGGTCAGTTGTTGGACCTGTTTTTGCTGTTTTTTTCCTTCCCTCCTTACCATTGTTGAAATAGTTCTGTCATGCAGTGCTTGTTGCAGTTTTCTGCACTTTTGTGCTCTTTTTTTTTTTTTTTTTTTGGTCACTGCAACATTTTTTGGGGGCGGAGCTTAATAAGAGGGTGAAGCAAAGATGGGGGGGTTCTCTATAATTTTGACCTTATTTCTTTTATCCCATGGTGTTCCTCCAGTTCCTAGTGGGCCACCTCGTAAAGTCGAGGTGGAGGCTGTCAACTCTTCATCAATTAAAGTGATTTGGCGCTCACCGGTGCCCACCAAGCAGCACGGTCAGATCCGAGGATACCAGGTGCACTATGTCAGGATGGTTAATGGGGAGCCCACAGGACAGCCAGTCATCAAGGACATCCTGATTGATGATGCCCAGGTACAACAACACCCACCACCACCGCAACCAGACACACACACCTTGCCACCTAATTCCTCAGACACATAATACTTCTTTGTCTCACTCACCTCCTCACCTTCAAATGGCCAAGAGGAATGTCGTTAACTATGTGCAAAAGTCTTGAGTCGTCTCTCATTTGCTTACAATTTTCTTCCAAGCGGTGTTTCAAGATTGCACCTCTGTATTCTGGAGAATAGAGGTATAGAAATTAGGGATGGCTTAAAACTTTTGCACAGTGATTATTTTAAGGGGTTTTGCAAAAATACTTGTTGGCGTTTTGTCACATTACATTACATCTACAAACTTAAATGTATTTTATTGGGATTGTATATGATATCCAACACACAGTGACGCATAGTTGTGAAGTGGAAGGAAAACGATACATGGTTGAATGTTTAGGGTTGTTGTTTTAACAGATCGAACCTCTGACCAGAGCTGCTTCTTCTGCTGTGAACAGTGGTTTTCCCCTTACTCGAGGAAATGAACAGAACAGCTGGATTTATATTGAGATGAAGTTACACATAGACTCTCTTTACTAATCAGGTGATTTCTTTTATTTAGGGGTATCAATGTAACTTTGCAGATTTTTATTTATTGGAAAATAAAAAAAAACATTTCCACTTCACAATTATGCGGTACTATGTGTTGGTCTATCATTTAAAATTCTAATAAAATACAGGCTAATTAGGTTTGTGGCTGAAAAAGTTTAGCCAGTATAAATACTTTTGCCAGGCAGTACGTGAGATCAATGTTGAACTCCAATGATCTTAGTTGAGTTGACAAACACAAATCATGTACATGTTAATGCTTACTTTTGCTTTGAATATTCTTCCCAACAAAAATGTGGTGCTTCTCTTTACAGATAAAAAGAGTTTGAATTTTTTTCTCACCAATCACAGTTTGTACCTCTGCTTATCTGTTGTCTCTGTTCTGTCCACTCTTCAATATCATACAGTGGGACTACGATGATACAACTGAACATGTGAGTAACTAACCTTTGTTTCTGCTGCTTTTATCCTCTACATATCACTGTCCTACTAGGAATTACAAAGATTAACTCTTCTTTACATCTTATTAAGCAGAAATTACAAGTTTAGTGAAAATGGTGTAGACACACCTGCTAAAATGGCTGAGTTTTGTGGCTAAGAACTGATCTCATGATAAATTATTTCAGAACTTTTTTCATCTTTAGTGTGACCCATAACCTGCACAGCTTAACCGAAAAACAAACATAAAGAATAATTAAAGGGTGTTAACCTAGTTGCATTAGAGAGCACATCCATAAAATATTTTGATGAATCAACTTTTGCTAAAATACAGCATTGAGTCTTCTTTAATTGACACCTATTATCAATTATTGTGAATCTGTGTTACTCAAAATAAAGTTCAGCTTTTGTACTAAGGTTTTAATGAAATGTATTTACTTTATACATTAGTTTACATAGAGGTTACAAAGGCTCAAAAGGGTATGAAGGATGTCCGCTCACCAATGTGTACAAAGTGTGAGTTTAGCCTCTTAATCTCCTGTACGTTTACAGGAAATGATCATCACAGAGCTGCAGGCTGAGACCACATACTCTGTAACGGTTGCAGCCTACACGACAAAGGGCGACGGTGCACGCAGCAAGCCCAAACTGATCACCACCACTGGCGCAGGTAATCCAACCATCATGGAAAAAATGGACACCGGATGTCAGTCTCTTTCTAACATGTCTGTCATTAGGCTTAAAGAGGTCATGAGGCTAAAAGAACTTTAAATAATAGTAATAATAACAGAAATAGTCTTCTTTTCTCAATCGTTACGCACAGCATTATAATGGTACTGTCACAAAAAACTATGCAACATTATCAAACGGCTTCTATCTTAATTGGAAATTCAAAAATGACTCATGCTTTAGCTAAAATAATTTAATATATATTGATGAGTGCCATCTGTGATTTTTAGAGTTCCCTTAATAAAAGTGATAAGTGATGTTTCTTTATTTTCCACTCCATGAGTTTGCATTTGTCCCAAACAGAAATATTGAATTTCTTTTTTCTCGTAAGAAGGAAAATGTCAGTTGCCTGCTTTAATCCTGCTGACCAGCAGTCTGCAGCAACATGTGGGGGAGGGGCTGCACTGCACATATCTGTGCTTCATACAGGCAGTAAAACGTCTGTTCTCTCTAGTCCATTTTGTGTCATCTCATTTAAAGAGCTGGAAATCACAGGAAGAAAAAATGTGTGCATCCATTACAGGAACCATTAGAGCCAGGATATTTTTTTCTGGGGCCATTATTACTCCTTTGTGTTTCCACTGCTTTTACCAGAGTAAAAAATATATACCGGAATTAAAATTCACCCTTGAAAATCCTTGGTAGAGACGTAGTACTTCATTTGTTTACCAGGAACTTTTAGATGAATTTTTGTGGACAGAGAGTGCAAAGCATTTCAAAGTGGTAATTTTTTTTCAGTTTAAAATGAAAGGTTCCAGGAAAGTTAGTTCTGAGAAAACCCTTCTGGGTCTAATAGACGGAATGTCTCTTAAAACAGAAAAGCTGAGGTATTTTGAAACCTTAATCTTTTATAAACCTTTGTATAAGCTTGATATCACTGATTTAATGAAGAAAACATCGCTCTTTAAATTTCTAAAAACTTTGTTTTCTCTATTCCTACCTATAGTTCCTGAGAAACCTCGCCTTATGGTCAGTACAACAAACATGGGCACAGCTCTTCTCCAGTGGCACCCCCCAGCAATAACCCATGGGCCCCTGCAGGGCTACCGCCTTCGCTTTGGCCGCAAAGACGTGGACCCGCTGACTGTTATAGAGTTCCCCGAGCGAGAGAACCACTACACCACCAAAGAGATCCATAAGGGAGCCTCATACACATTCCGCCTTTCAGCGCGCAACAAGGTGGGCTTCGGGGAGGAGACTGTCAAAGAGGTCACCACTAACGAAGAAGTACCGAGCGGCTACCCTCAGAACATTAAAGCAGAGGGAGCCAGCACCTCCACAGTTCAGGTCAGCTGGCAGCCCGTTCTGCTGGCAGAGCGAAATGGTCAAGTAGTGAAATATGCTCTGCAGTATAAAGACATCAACAGCCCACGTAGTCCATCAGAACTCTTCATCACTGCCCCGGAGTCAACTGTCCTCCTAGATGGGCTCAGGGCAGACACTACTTATGATATTAAAATGTGTGCCTTCACCAGCAAGGGCTCTGGTCCCTATAGCCCAAGTGTCCAATTCAGAACACAGCCTGTGGATCAAGGTAGGACCAGACACTGAACCTTCTTAGCCCATTTTCCCTCTTAAAACCAGCCTTTTCCTGCTCAGACAACTTAATGCCTCAAAAAGCTAAAGCCGACTTAACCAGAAGACTCTAGTATTAGCATATCCCCCTATCATTAGTTTTTTTTGTTATCCTATAATTTAAGACCTCACATGGAGTAAGTATGTGTGTCTCTTTGTGTTTTGTCAGTTAAGTAAAGGTCAGTCATAACTGTATAAACCTGGTGTTGGTAATAAGGTAAGAGGACAGTTTTAAGTTCAACATAGTACTGCTTTCAACCTGGTTTTGAAGGAGACTTTGTCAGGTAAGCACTAGTGTGGGGGTCATAGGAAGACAGACAGAAAGAATGTTTTGTGTCTAAGTCATTTGCCCCCCCTTTCTTTTAGCAGTGTTTGCAAAAAATTTTCACGTGAGAGCTGCTATGAAGACGTCAGTGTTGCTTACATGGGAAATTCCAGACACCTACAACCCTGCACTACCTTTCACTGTGAGTGTTTCCTGGACTTATACAAAGTTTGGAACTCCAACAAATGAATAACACCCGACCCATCCCGTACAGCTTCTCCTTGAAAGATCTGGTTTTTTTAGTTGTTTTTTTTTAACCTTACAGATCCTCTACGATAATGGGCAGAGTGTGGAGGTGGATGGGAAGTTAACACAGAAGCTTATCACGGGTCTTCAACCGGAGACGCAGTACTCCTTCCTGTTGACCAACCGTGGGAACAGCGCCGGAGGTCTTCAGCATCGCGTGTCTACCATGACAGCCCCAGACGTCCTCCTCACCAAGCCCTACATGATTGGGAAAACAAATTCAGATGGGATGGTGACTGTAGAGCTCCCATCAGTCCAAACTTCAGAGAGAGTTAGGTAAGCGTGGAGGATAAGCATGAAAAAGGACTTTTCTTTTGTTTGTAGTTTGACTTCTGATGATTTTCCAGTTAGGATCTAACCTTCAACGCATAGATGGTCTGAACAACCTCAGTTTGTGGAAGCAGAAAGAATTCCTCACCCGAGAGTCAGGCTAAATTAGAGAGGGTCTATTTCCAATATGATTTAGCGCCATCTTAAAAACACCCACGCATCAGAATGTTATTGCAGTTCATTCAAATACTATGTAATAAACCTTTAAGCCACCATCAGTTTCACATTAGATTGTGCTTTACATTGAAATCTTTGGTAAATTATTCTAATAATCATATTTGTTCATTGTACCACTCGATTTTGTAGCGTTACATACAGACAGTATAATGTGCTGATACCCAGTTGACGGACTCAGCTAACGTGTAATGCCCTGCTAATGTATGATGTTCAGTAAGGTGACCAGATTTCTGAAATCAAATCTGGGGACATTTCCAGAGCGGACATTAAAAGAATGAAATGTTATAAGATACAATGAAAAGAGTAACAATTTAATTTATTTTAAAATATTTATTCATAATTAACATTAAAAATCAAGGGTGATAGCAGGAAAGTGTCTATCCACACTGTTGTTAGCAACTCTTCAGCACTTTCAAGACTTTACTTTG
This sequence comes from Crenichthys baileyi, assembly GCA_036173005.1. Taxonomy (NCBI): domain Eukaryota; kingdom Metazoa; phylum Chordata; class Actinopteri; order Cyprinodontiformes; family Goodeidae; genus Crenichthys; species Crenichthys baileyi. Next base: position 83,676 of record JAHHUM010001323.1, on the reverse strand, counting down.
TTGTTGTGTATTTTTAGATGGCAGAACTTTTGGAAACTGTCCCTATTTGAACTAGCTGTTAGCTCGACTGTCCGGTCATTATTTCTGTTTCTTCAAACTGACTTCATGAAAATCTCCATTAACTTGTTTTGCAAGCCTTTCTTGAATTTAGCTGAATTATTGCAAATGTTCCAAAATACTGTAATTGTGTAGAGAAAAAACTAAATGTTGACCGCCGTAGAATGCCCCCTCGAAATTACCTTTCTCTTTTTAGTTGCCAGTATGGAATAATATTTAATTTGGCTTCACTTAGGTTTAGGCTTTTTTTTAAAGATATTGGAATGCTAGCTACATTAAGAAGGGGATTTGTCTCCTGTCACTCACCACAAATTACTGATAACTACAGGGGTTGGACAATGAAACTGAAACACCTGTCATTTTAGTGTGGGAGGTTTCATGGCTAAATTGGACCAGCCTGGTAGCCAGTCTTCATTGATTGCACATTGCACCAGTAAGAGCAGAGTGTGAAGGTTCAATTAGCAGGGTAAGAGCACAGTTTTGCTCAAAATATTGAAATGCACACAACATTATGGGTGACATACCAGAGTTCAAAAGAGGACAAATTGTTGGTGCACGTCTTGCTGGCGCATCTGTGACCAAGACAGCAAGTCTTTGTGATGTATCAAGAGCCACGGTATCCGGGGTAATGTCAGCATACCACCAAGAAGGACGAACCACATCCAACAGGATTAACTGTGGACGCAAGAGGAAGCTGTCTGAAAGGGATGTTCGGGTGCTAACCCGGATTGTATCCAAAAAACATAAACCACGGCTGCCCAAATCACAGCAGAATTAAATGTGCACCTCAACTCTCCTGTTTCCACCAGAACTGTCCGTCCGGAGCTCCACAGGGTCAATATACACGGCCGGGCTGCTATAGTCAAACCTTTGGTCACTCATGCCAATGCCAAACGTCGGTTTCAATGGTGCAAGGAGCGCAAATCCTGGGCAGTGGACAATGTGAAACATGTATTGTTCTCTGATGAGTCCACCTTTACTGTTTTCCCCACATGCGGGAGAGTTACGGTGTGGAGAAGCCCCAAAGAAGCATACCACCCAGACTGTTGCATGCCTAGAGTGAAGCATGGGGGTGGATCAGTGATGGTTTGGGCTGCCATATCATGGCATTCCCTGGCCCAATACTTGTGCTAGATGGGCACATCACTGCCAAGGACTAGCGAACCATTCTTGAGGACCATGTGCATCCAATGGTTCAAACATTGTATCCTGAAGGCGGTGCCGTGTATCAGGATGACAGTGCACCAATACGCACAGCAAGAGTGGTGAAAGATTGGTTTGATGAACATGAAAGTGAAGTTGAACATCTCCCATGGCCTGCACAGGCACCAGATCTAAATATTATTGAGCCACTTTGGGGTGTTTTGGAGGAGCGAGTCAAGAAACGTTTTCCTCCACCAGTATCACGTAGTGACCTGGCCACTATCCTGCAAGAAGAATGGCTTAAAATCCCTCTGACCACTGTGCAGGACTTGTATATGTCATTCCCAAGACGAATTGATGCTGTATTGGCCGCAAAAGGAGGCCCTACACCATACTAATAAATTATTGTGGTCTAAAACCAGGTGTTTCAGTTTCATTGTCCAACCCCGTATATCTCACCAGGTATGGGCAAGTAGGAGAGTCGACCCGTTTGATTTAAAAATACCACTTAAAATATTTCCAGACACATTTTTCCTTCTTGTAAGTGAGGCGAGGGGTAAAAAAAAATATTTCAGCCAGCTGGAAGGCAGTGTGCAGGCACACAGATGCCAGACACATCTCAAAGTAGTTTGTCTGACATCTGAAGGATTTTAAACCATAAGAATGGTATGATTAAATATTTTACCCATTTTGAAACTGTAACTTTTGAAAACCTTGGTATACCCTGCTTCTCACTGGTGCTTTTTGAATGGGGAAATGCACAGCCAATTATGATATCTTACCTTGTCAGGGAGGATTTTCTTTCTTAAAATATTATTATTCCTCCCTGCTTTTCAGGCTAATATCTTCTTCACCTCAATCATTACATACTCCAGCAGCCCAACTCATTTAAGCGCACCCCTCTAAGCCCAGTAGTCTCTTACAGCCTTTCAACAAAGCCCAGGGTTGTCAGAAGGCCAGTGACCACATTAGATTGCACATAAAGTCTTCTAACACATCTGGTTTTTTTTTGTTTTGTTTTTGATTCTGCTGGTTCTTAATGGCCTGCTGGGTCTCATGCTTGAGCTCAAGCCAATTTGTTTTGTGTTAGCCTACTACACTGCGATGTTGGCTAAAGCTAGCTGGTGTGATGCCCCACCAGGAAAGCTCAAGTTGGGCAGGTTTGTTGCCACTTTGATGACAAAAAACATTTACTTCTGCATCTTGTTTTCCTTCAGAGAGGCCATTTACTTGTCTTCTAATTAATCCACTGGGGACATAAGTGAGGTTGATCATACTGTCAGAGTATTCTGAGAGTGCTCAGCCAGACAGAAATGAGTAATTGCAGATTAATCTTTTTCCATACCATAAACTGTGTTTGTTCTCGTTGACTTACATTTTACTTTGTATTTTCCAGGGGTTATTACATCGTGGTTGTACCTCTGAAGAAGCAGCGCACAGGGAAATTTTACAATCCCTGGGACAGTCCTGATGAAATGAATCTGGAGGAGGTACGTTCCAAAGATTGTCTTGTTGCACTGACTTGAAGGAATTTTTTTAAGTTCAAGATGTATTTGTAGCATCCAGTTACTACTCACCTTATATCTCAGTCTACAAAGTTATGTGCAACAAGCACATATTTTGTTTCTCAAAACACGAATAAATAAGTCGAGATAGGTAAGAGGACAGGAGAGATGGGCGATGAGTCTTTCTGATTGACGCAAATAGCTCCAAAGAGCACTGTTCATATGGAAATGAGAACATGAAGTAGCCATCAATTGCACTGAAAACTGCCATCCCATCCCCACCTTCTCCTCCTCCTCTTTGTGTCTGCAGTAATTACCTGAAGAGCTGCATCAGGCCTTAACGGCTCTTCTCGTTCCAGGCAAAACTAGCGCAGAAACCACTCGACAACCTTTATATTTAGAGTTGCACGCCTGAAGTTGGGTAATTCTGAAGCATCAGCTTGTTGCGTTCACAACTAAATGTGTGAGCAAATGAAAGCTTTTATCACTACACATTTAGATTTCAGGTTAAAATATTCTACTTTATGGGCATATACAATTCATTTTACTTTTCATTTGTCTTCTGACTTGTTTGACAGAAATTATTTTCTTTTCCATATCTGAAGTAATAATACAGTAATACAACACATATTCCTACCTGAGAAACATTTTGCTCTCAAGCAACACCCACGGTCTCCTCAATGCTCTGTCTGCGGTGTTGTGTCCTCGTTCATCAGCCTTTATTTCCCTTGAAGCCTAAAGTTTAGCCTAATCCTGAGGCGAAAACTGTTTCAAAACAAGAGACTTTCATCGATTTACTTTTACAAAGCTCACTCACTTTTTTTGCTTAGATAATCTTTGGGGAAAGTATAAGTGCTCACGGAGTCCTTTTCTGTCTTGCATTGGGAAAGTATTTTCTTGTTGAGAAAAGAATCAGTTTTCTGTTTAGAACAAAAGGCATTTTCTTTCTGTAGTTACAAAAACCATGTCATCACTCCACATTTGATAGTATAGGGCTGTAGATACAAAGGTTCCTTTTGTATGCATTTTAAAGTTACTTACTTGCTTTGAAAGACAAAGGAAAGGTGGGTTATTTTTTAAACATTTGTTTTATCAATTTTCTGCCTTTACAATATGCTATTAATTTCCCTTTAAAATTGAAAACTACTAAGAGGTTAGTCCATTTCTGTGCACAGCCACTTCAAAGTCTGACAAACACAGTAAGACCGCTGATATTTATTTTTTATGATATAAGCACCACATTATATCACATATATGTCCAGATGAATTAAAGAAAACACAGGGGGGGGTCTCATCCAGCGATGCCTTTACGGCGTACGCCCGCAGGCCTGTGTCTGTAGCCTTGACCGATGGCCCCAAAAGTCACCCCCTCCGTCAGAATTTATTTGTTTGTCAATACTGGCACTCACCTTTTCACAACTTTTCCCAAGGGCAGCTAGATTTAGCCGTGTTGACAGGAGAGATGATTGAAGACATTATCGGGCAGCACCAACAGCCCCGCAGCCAAAACAAAGCACACAACAACCGAGGACACACACTCTGTGATGTGAATGGCACCCACACACACACACACACAACATAAGCATTCAGACACAGAAACAGCTAACTCGTCTCAATTAGCATAATTATCATCCATGCTTTGTAGGAGGAAATTGGAATTTGAAGATACAGGGTTGCATGAAGGGTAACTTTCCTTCTCTTTATTAGTGTAAGATTCATTTTCTGCAGAAAATGAGTGGAAAATAAATTACAGTACACTTATCAAACACTGCTAAATTCTCCCCAGATTCTTGATAGATTTAGGCAGAAAAAAAGCTTTTGATTGTATCAACAGAGCAATATAAGTTTTGAATTAATTCCGTCTGTTTCTCACTGTTTGAAGCTGGTGGATAATCCTCAGTTGCTTTAAATGATGGAAATCCACACAATCTTTTAATCTCTCAATCTTCAGCCATCAAACAAACTCAAAAAAGAAAAGAAATAAAAACAGTAATTGAGCTTTCATGTTCTGCCTTTTTTGAAATCAGCATTTACAGCTCAACAATAAAAAGAGATTCAGATTCAGCGAATGTGGGGTTTGTTTTTCGTGTGTTATCAACTGTCTTTTTTTCACTCCTCACTGTAGCTGCTGAAGGAGATAAACCGAACGAGCAGAGGCCTTCGCTTCCAGAGGCATGTCGAGCCCAAAGCCTATATAGCTGCACACTTCAAAGACCTGCCCAAAGAGTTCACCCTGGGAGATGGAACGATCTACGGCGACTTTGAAAACAAGCAACTCCAGAACGGCCAGGAATACATCTTATTCGTGCTCGCTGTGCTGGAGATGTCTGAAAATGTATGTTTGCTTCTCAGTTTTTTTTCCTTATTTTATCATTTTAGTTTTGTTCTATATGCTTATGTTACCGTGCTTTCCATCAAAAAAACATACCTTTTGAACTGTTTTCACATTTTGTCCCTTTTTAACCACAAACCTCAATGTCTTTTGTTGGGATTTTATGTCATAGTCCAACAAAAAGTTTTGTGTGATTAAATGGAAGGAAAACGATACATAGTTTTCAATTTCTTTTACAAATAAAACTCAGAAAATGTGCATTTGTATTCTTCCCCCTTTACTTTGATACCGCTAAAAAACCAATGTGACCAATTGCCTTCAGAAGTCAACTAACTAGTCAACAGAGTCCACTTGTGTGTCATTTATTCTCAGTATGAATCCAGCTGTTCTGTGAAGGCCTTACAGGTTTATTAGAAAACCCATGGCTGTTTACCTAAACTTGGAAGCTTGGCAAGGGGAGCATTAATCAGATAGAGAGGCCCGTGGTAACTTTGGAGGTGCTTTGGAGGTGGAGATACACCGTTCAGGTGGAAATGTCTGTTGACAGGAAAACTTCTAGTTATGCCCTTAAAAAACAGGCCTTTTCTGAGAAGTAGTAAGATGAACGCTATTGTTGAAAGAAAGTCAGAAGACGTCCTGTTTTCCTAAAGCCGTAAAAGATACAAAGCAAACATGTGAAGAAGGTGTTCTGGTCAGATGAAACCAAAACCAAACCTTTTGTACTTCATGCAAACCACAGATATGTAACAGAAAACTAACAATGCACATCATTCTGAACACAACCTCCCTATGGTGAAACACGGTAGTGGCAACATCATGTTGTGGGAGTTCTTCTGTTCAACACGGACAGGGAAGCTGGTCATAGTTTGGGGGAAAGAGGGATACAGTTGAATACAGGGCAATCATGTAAGAAAACCTGTTGGAGGCTCTAGGACACTTGAGACTAGGGTAGAGGTTCACCTTCCAGTAGGACTCAGGTAAACTGACTACAAATCCATAACCCCACTTTTCAGAGTTTTGTTTGGAAATACTTTAAATCCTTGTGTCATTTTCCTTCCACTTCACAGTTATTCGCTGCTTTTTGTTAGTCAGGATATATATGATTGTAAAAAAAAATGCTAGAAGGTTGATTGCGAATATTATTGCAGGGCACTGTAATCTTAAAGCTGAAGTTCTCTCCCTGATTTCTTATTTTGTTCTAAAAAGTGTTAGAAAAAGGGTCAAATCCACTTCATCTCTGCCAAAGGTCGCAGTCTGCCTCTGGTCATGTGTAACTCTGAGCGCTTGTGCAGCTTTGACTGGAAAACTTAAAGCAGCAGCAGTAGGAACGGGTCCAAGAAGCTGACCCTGGACGCTTTAGGGAGAAAAACCCCCTCAAGACTTTAGCCTATCGCAGGAACACCACGATAACCAAGCTCCTCTTTAATTGCATCCTACGTGTGGTCCACCTTATCTCCGCCGCTGCAGCCAGTGTGTGAATGTCTGTGTGTGTCAGTGTGAACGAAAGAGCAGAAGGCAGTATGATTAGGCAGCTGCAGGCAAGATGATGGATTTGATGAGCTCCAGGGTTTACAGCTCTGCCTTGTACTCTCTTCACTAACCCCAAGTTCAGGTAGACAATGACAGACGCAAATCTCTAATTTGCCCACTAACGGATACATTTTCTTCCCTCAAGAACATTTTACCTCTAGCTTGAATATGATATAGTTCAATCAGCTCTTTCCTTTAGAAGAAAGATACTCAGATAATTGTGATTGGTCAAACAGCCACGGGGAAAAAATTACTCAGAAGAAAACTTTGAATTAGCTTTAAATTTGAACTGCATTACAAATCGATAGATTAGATAGGTAATTCATGGAGCAGAAGTACGGAGCCCACGAGGGGACATGGAGGGATTTTTTTTTCTTTTGCGTCCCCACGCAATACTTTTGCGTTCGCTCGCAAAAGTTGTCAATCACCTTAAGAAATCTGTGCATTTTGGAACAGCAGCACATTTGACAAACTGCTCACAAAACAAACAGCACTGATATGGCATTGATATGGTTTATTTATCATATGCAGGTTAACACGCAGTCAACAATGCGATTAAATGCTTAGGATAAGAAGAACCGTTCAACTCACTATAAAAACAAAAGTGGCGTGCAAAAAAAGTACACATCATGCAGCAGTAATAAGCAAATGAAGTGTCACAGATGTGGTTTCATGCAGTTTTATTGTCCAGAGTTCAGCAGTTTGACAGCATGTGGATAATAACTGTCTTTAAGTCTGATTGAAGATCCTTTTATTTAAGGCCGATTTCAAAATAAAATTCAATAAATCTCAAAAACGGGTCTCCCACAAAGTATTGCAAGATAACGCAAAGACTATTGCGTAAGAATGCAAAAGTATTGCGAGCGAACGCAAAAGTATTGCGTGGGGGCGCAAAAGAAAAAAATTCCCCCATGTCCCCTCACAGGGGATCTGTCAGGTTATTAAAAAAGCAAAAACTTTACCTGTTTTCTTCTTAATCTGGACCAATGCTTTGATTTTTCCTTCTCAGATCATGTATGCCACCAGCCCGTACTCTGACCCAGTTGTTTCAGCAGACCTCAATCCCCAGCCAATCATGGATGAGGAGGAAGGCCTCATCTGGGTGGTGGGGCCCGTGCTGGCAGTTGTCTTCATCATTTGCATCGTCATTGCCATCCTTCTTTATAAGAGGTGAGGAAATCAGCATATAAGAAACTCAAAATAATCCATCGCAGATAGAAACAATACCGTGTTCCACCCCCCACATCCTTAGTAGCCATATGTAAACGTCTCCAGCTGTATGGGATGGAGGGGTAGATGCAAGGCACACCTGATGTGGTTGTTGGATTTAAAGTTAACGATGTGTACAAAACCATTAAAATTGTCTACCATGCTTAGAAGAGGGCATGAGGTGTTTATTTTTTTCACATAGCCTTTTTTGTTTTAATTTAGGCCCCACCTCAATTCAATTCCATTCAGTTTTATTTATATAGCGCCAATTCACAACACATGTCGTCTGAAGGCACTTCACAAAAGTCAGGTACATACATTCCAATTAGTCCTAACCATTGAACAGTGCAGTCAGATTCTGTTATTTATTCAAATTGGATAAAAAGTTTTTCTGTCTAAGGAAACCCTGCAGATTGCATCCAGTCAGTGACTTGCAGCATTCCCTCCTCCCGGATGAGCATGTAGAGACAGTGGACAGTCACTGGCGTTGACTTTGCAGCAATCCCTCATACTGAGCATGCATGTAGCGACAGTGGAGAGGAAAAAACTCCCTTTTAACAGGAAGAAACTCAGCAGAACCAGGCTTAGTGTGAGCAGCCATCTGCCACGACCGACTGGGGGTTAGAGAGAACAGAGCAGAGACACAAAGAGAACAAAGAAGCACTGATCCAGGAGTACTTTCTATGGGAAAGAAAAGTAAATGTTAATGGATTTAGCTCCTTTAGTTGTTTCACCTAGAAAGAAAGAACATATAAACTCTGAGCCAGTTTTCAAGGATAGAGTCTGAAAGAGAGCACATATAATTAGTCACAGTAAAAGCTTAGTCAATCGCCATGTCTAGGAGAGAGAAAGGGTTAAACACTAAAAGACAGGGCCATGTGGATCATCTGTAGAGGGTGAGCATTAAGTTGTTGCCAGCTGAAGCTCGGACGATGCCCCTCTCCAGAAAGGTGTCACAGGTAGACACAGAGTCAGGCCAGGTGTAGCTTCTAGGAAGAGAAAAGAGAGAGAACAAAGTTAAAAGCTGAAATAACAGCAAATAACGCAAATTGGAGAGTAGTGCGAGAATGTAGCCAAGAGGGTGAAAGTGGACTCAATTATCTGATTAAAGAATGCGGTTCCAGTTAAAGAGTTTTTAAAACTCAATATGTCTACAGGGTTCCTAGAATTTGATAATTTTCCTGAAATTTCCTGAAAAAAGTTTCAAGGCTTTATTTTTTTATTACTTTTTATAAAATAAAAAAAACAGAATTTCTGAAAATGAGCGTACTTTATACACTATTATTTGTGCTTTGGCTTTTATTATTGGTTGGCCAAATTAGGATTTGAATGTTTGCCATCTAATGGTTGTACTGGGGACTTTAATTATTAACCTTTTAATTATTGCTCTAACTGTAAATATGACGACATTTGCATAAGCAGCTATTTTCTTGAATAATTGAGATCAACACCCATCTGGGTTACTAAAAATGGTATGTTCTCCTGTGGTTCCTATTTTGAAGAGTTTATAACAGAAATAGGGACCTTCGTCACGTCATATTTACCTCACCAGTGAAACAGAAAATCAATGCTAATCCATGAGGTAATGAGCTCCTTAACACCTCGATCAAGAAGAATATGATTTATAAAAAATGCCTCAGTAACTTTTATTTTGTGACTTATTAGGGTTGCCAATAATTGTTAGATTTTGTTCCCCATTACAGAAATTTTCTCAAATTAAAGGTTTGATTTAAAAAAAGTCCGAAATTATACTACTGCAATGAAAGATACATTATTTTAAGGCTTTTACACATTTTAACCAGGGTTGCTAATGATTGTGATGGGTGCTGTATGACCTGTAATAATTTTGCGCAACATAAACTAAAACATTGAGACAAACAGATTTCAACGATGAAATGCAGAAGCAGAATATGTGATTTTACCTGACAGCCTGAGGAGCATTGATACTTGGACCAAGTGGGACCTTCACTCTCAGTAACTTACATTAATTCTAACATGACTAATTCCACACATGCAGCTACCCGAACTGTCAAGCCATCAAAGCTCAGGCGCCCACAGTACTTCAAACAGACACATCTGCTGGCAGAAAGTTAATCACACGCATCCCTCCACACACTCACAAACTCTTTAAACTGTAGCAAACACTGCTGTAATGCACTTCCCACTGAATCTGAATGAAAATGAAAATGTCCCTCTTTGGTTTTTTTTACCGGAACCCCCTAGTGATATTCTGAGCCTGTAATGTCAGTGCTCATCAGTCAAGCGTAGGAGGGAAAAGCTTTGACTATCTGCTGCCTGTCACTGCATGTGTGTGAAGCTTTCAGAAGGACCCCGGGGTCTGCCCCCGCCCCCTCTCCCCATCACACACACACAAACACCTACCATTCACCACTATTCATCCCACTGGGGAATCTGGGCAACAGATCCTCTTTTTGACCTTACGCTACCCTCTTCCCTGTCCTCCTGTGCTGCCAGGGCATGCACCTGTACACATTTACACTTTTGCATTGTTCACAATCTCGTGCATGTGTCAGTGCTAAAAAACAAAGCAACAAGAAAAAAGATCTATTAGTAAAAATATGCTCATCCTAAATTTTCCTTAAATTTGGCTTTGAAGTAAAAGGGTCAAATAAAGACATAAGTAAAGTTGTATCTCAATAAATTAGATATATTTGTTGATTTCAGCAATTCAATTCAAAAGGTGAAACCCATTAACACCAATTGCACAGTGGCAACTTTGATGATTATGGCTAACAGTTAATGAAAACCTAAGCTTTCAATGTTACACTAGGTCAATAAAAATTTTTTTAATATCACATATTGGTTTGCTGAAAAGGTTACCACATACTGTACATATTACACACTCAATACTTGGGCTCTGCTTTACGATCTTAAGGCTGCAGTGATTTACTTTTTCCCCCACAGATTTTCCTTCCACTCAACTTTCCATGAATATTCTTGAATAGGGGACTCTGTGAACAGACTGCTTCTTCAGCAATGACCTTTTGTTGCTTACCCTGCTTGAGGAGGGTGTCAGCTAGACAAATGTTAACTCAGCAGTCTTTCTCATGATTTTGTAAGCCTTAACAAGGCAATAACATGAGATGTTTACAAAAATCAAATTTTAATACTCTTGAGATCATATTCTAAATTTCTGGATTTTCATTAGGATTGAAACAGAATAAATGACTAAATTATATCTTTCTCTATTGAATCTAGAAAATATGTGGGTCTCACCTTTTGAGTTTAATTACAAAAATATATTACATTAAATGTAATTTTTGGATATGTATCTGTCCTTTTCTTTAGCATTTGTTTGTGTCGAGCATATTTAAACATTGATTACCAAGCTGGTTATTGATTGGTAGGGGAACATTTAGCACTATAACCAGGAGATTTTTCTCTTGAGGATCAATATTTATGGGATAGAATATGGTACTTTTGTGCTACAAACACAACAAAAAGTGTGATCTGCTGAGCTTGAAAATAAAACAACTCCAATTCAATCAGTTTATATATATATATATATATATATATTATATATATATATATATATATAGCGCCAATTCACAACATATGTTGTCTCAAGGCACTTTGCAAAGTCGAGTCATACATATTCCAAGGAAGTTGCGTACATTCCAATTGATCCTAGTTATCAAAGTCAAATTGTTTGTTATTCAAATTGGTTAAAAAGTATTTCCAAGCAGATTGCATAGATTCAGTAACTTCCAGCATTCAAAAAGCAAAAGTGGAAAGCAAAATTCCCCTTTAACAGGAAGAAACCTCCAGCAGAACCGGGCTCAGTGTGAGCGCTCTTCTGCCATGACGAACTGGGGGTTTTTGAGAAGACACTTACACATTCACAAAATAGCGCAGAAGCAAGAAAAGTAAAAAGTTAATAGAAGAAGTAGCTCCTTCAGTGGCTTCATCTAGAAGAGAAACGCAGATAACCTCTGAGCCAGTTTTCAGGTTTATAGAATGAAAGAGAGCACATAGTAGAAGCTCAGCCAATAGCTATGTCTAGGAGAGAGACTGGGTTAAACACTGAAAGTCAGGGCCAAGTCATCTGTTGACGGAGAACATTAAGTTGTTAGCAGCAGCAGCTCAGCCCATGCCCCGCTTCAAACAGAACGACAGGCCAGATGTTGCTTCTATGAAGGGAACAAAAAGAGCAAGAAAATGAAGTTAAAAGCTGTAATTACAGCAAATAATGCAAAATTGGAGAGTAGTAGGAGAATTCTGCAGAGTGAGGAAAAGTGGTTATTATGTCCTCCACCAGCATAACTACAGAGATAGTTCAGGATAACCTAAGCCACTCTAACTAAAAGCTTTATCAAAGAAAGTAAATAGGGTGCCTCAGGGACTAAAACTGGGAACTGGTTCCACAGGACAGGAGCCTAATAAATAAAGGATCTGTCTCCCATTCTACTTCTAGAGACTCTAGAAACCAACAATAAACCTGCAGTCTGAGAACGGAGTGCTCTATTAGGAATATATGGAACAACCAGATCTCTGATGTATGATGGAGCTTGATCATTAAGGGTTTTTATATGTGAGGAGGAGAATTTTAAATTATATTCTGGATTTAACAGGGAGCCACTGAAGGGAAGCTAAAATAGGAGAAATATGATCTCTCTTTTTAATTTTCATCAGATCTCTTGCTGCATTTTGGATCAGCTGAATGCTTTTAACTGCAGTGGAGTCCAGCCTTGAAGTAACTAGACACCATATTTCCAATTTTGCAAATACTGCGGGGGTGGAAGAAGGAAATCCTAGAAACTTGTGTAGTGTGTGCTTTAAATGACATGTGCTGGTCAAAAAAAAAAAGTTACATTTATTACCGGAGGTCAATTTAATGCTTTGCAGATTAACTGATTGACTAACCAGTTCCTTTTTAAATGACTCGGGTCCAAAGATGAAAACTTCTGTCTTTTTTTTATTTAAAACCAGAAAATTTAAAGTCATCCAAAACCACAATGACATGCTCCGTCACACACATTTCAGTAAAGTCAACGATCCCATGTTTTGTTTTTATTTAAAAATACTAAATCCATAAATCCTTAGTGTGCATCTTTCTGGATTTAATAAATGTATAATACAGTTGAGGACAAGATCAGACAGACACACCAATTAGCAGTCAGGAGATGAGTTTTATGCTTGAACAAGAAGCAATCAGCTGAAACAACTTGAAATAGTGGAGATACACTGTACGAATCTTGGTAGCACCTGGGAATCTGTAGTGTTTGAAACAAAGAACCTCAAGGCTGTAAGATTGAGCATAGTCCTCTGAATTGAAGCATCACTAATCTTGCACACACAGCAAAAAGTAAGCTGCGGTGGATTCATTCGTTCTATTTTGCTCCTTTTGATTTAGTGTCTGGAAGTCTCAGTAATATTGAAACTTAAAGGTCTCACTGCCTAATGTGTTGCCATTTCTTTTCTTTGCTGACCAATGGAGCAGCAAACCAGACAGGTAAGAGTGACAGAAGTTGAAAAAAAACATCATTATTTGGTGTTTTCTTTTGCATTTCACTAATGAATATATACAAACACATCTCTCCCTGCAACACAGGCATGTTGTACATAGGTAGCAGCACAATTTTGAACAGAAACAAGAAAAAAGGCACATAGCTGTGCATGGGCAGGGATGAGATTCTCACCGTATGATGACTTTGAGCAAAAACATAATAGTTTCATGTTGTCTAGAGTTTAATAATAATAAATAAAATAATCCAGAATATTGCATATTACAGTAGTAAGAATCTTGCCTATAACATGTATTTGCTCTTTTGATCCTGATACATAGACTTAGTGGTGCCTGCACTCAACTGCTTAACAGACATGCCACTTTTACTTTACCAACTGTAGTTTTAAAAAAAAGTTCTTATTAGTTTTTTCCCACTATTTTTGGACTTTCTTTTTTTTGGCACCCCCCAAATATTAAAACGAGTTAAATTTGTTTGTCTTTCTTGTGAGCGAGGGAAGAGTAGCGTTCTTTGAGCCAGCTGGGACAATGCTGCAATACTCAATACTTCAAACTGGAGAAACATCTGTTGCTCCAGCAGTTTCTTTGGCTTAATATGACATAGGAAGACTATTTGAATAGTGTGATGGAAAATCCATGGCGATTTTTAAAACTTTAACCTTTTAAAACCTTGATATGCTTTTATACCAGTAAGTGGTCCATACCTACACAAAATATGCTTTTAACTCGAGTCTTTTATTTAACATTCTACATATACAGAAGGTGATATGTCAAGAGATTAACTCTACATTTAAATTCTACATGTGACCTATGGTACTATGGAAGTTATGAGTTATCACTTATTTCTTCATAACTGCTTCTGGGAAATTTGAGTACTCTTTTAAACTCGTCTTTAGGAATAGTTCTTCAGGCCTCTGAAGGTTTTTCTAAAGTGGTTCTTTGGACTTTAACTGTTTATACTATTTTTTTAGTCAAGCAACTGTCTTGTTTTAAAGGAGAAATATTTTACTTGTTATTTTGTTTTCTTCTTTGCTAAATTACTTTAGTCTGATCTGTAACATATCTTAAAACTCACAGAAGAAACCAGCGTTGTGATGACAGTTAACTTTTTTGTTTAAATGACTGGTTCATGATTTGTTCCCATTTCTTTGGTCATACCAATGATTACACAGAAAGACGCTGGAATTTGAGCGTCCATAAGGGGATTCACAAAGAGCTTTTAACTCAGCAATTGTTGTAGTTGTTCATTTGCTTGGTTAAGCATTATAAAGTAGTAGATTTTTATCATAGAAATCTTAGACCGGGTTGCATGGTGGTACAGTTTTCAGCATTGTCGCCTTGTAGTTAGAAGGTCCTTAGTGAAACGTCACTGCATGCATGGGTCGTATTCTGGTACTTAAGACTTCCTCCAAGGTATGGTTAATTAGTTATTGAAACTGCCTTATGGTCTGAGAATGTGCGAGTGAGTTTTTTGTCTCTGTGTTTCCCTGACTGGTGACCTGTCCAGGGTGTACCACCCCTCTCGCCCAATGACCACCAGCGATGGTCACCAGCATCACCACGATCCTGTAGGGATGAGCGGGTTTTAGAAGATGGATGGATGGATGGATAGATGAATGGAAATGATTTGTGATTTGTGCGTCATGAATCGGGTTGTAGCTTAAATTGGAGGCTTGTCCAGGATCCTTACATTTCACTTACGATGACATCTAACTGGATGAATAGACAACAACACCAAATAAAAAATTGCAATGGAACAAAGCAAAGGTAAACTTCCTTAGAATCTGATAAAACTAAACGAAATAACATACAGTTATAGTTAAGTTCAAGAAAGGAAGAAAATATGACATCTTTATTTTTTTTATTACATTTTCGCAGCCAAAAAAAGACCAGTGCAAGAGGTTCCCAGAATCCACATTAAAACTTGATGTTTTCGAGCTAAATGATTGATTCTCAAAGAGCTGTTAGATGAAAACTTGTAATTTGGTGGATGAGATGATCAACTAAAGGATAATGTGCTGTATCTCTTTGGCCCCGTGTCTGCTCTTTGCTGGATTTGTTCTCTTATATTGTTTATTTAATCTAGTTAGTTTATTTTTCTAAAAGGACTGATACTTCTTTATCCAGCTGCACGGTGGGGCAGTTGGTACCACTGCTGCCTTGCAGCAAGTAGGTCTGGGTTCGACTCCTGGCGGGGGTCTTTCTGCATGTAGTTTGTATGTTCTCCCCGTGCATACGTGGATTCTCTCTGGGTACTCTGGCTTCCTCCCACAGTCCAAGAACTGTTAGGTTGATTGGTCTCTCTACATTGCCATTAGGTGTGAATGAGTGTGTGCATGGTTGTTTGTCCTGTGTGTGTCTGTGTTGGCTGCGATGGACTGGCGACCTGTCCAGGGTGTACCATGCCTCCCACCCATAGACTGCTGGAGATAGGCATCTGCTTCCCCGTGACCCACTGTGGAAGAAGCAGTATAGAAAATGACTCACTGACTGACTTCTTTATCCTCCACTTTTCCACTTTCTTCATTTTAAAACACACAATGGACATCATGTTAAAATTAAAGAAAAAGTAGCTGAAGTCCAAATAAAAACTCTGAAAGTCCTTCAGAAATCCTGCAGAATAACTGAAGACTACTTTAAATGATTAAAAAGAAAGCCCAGCTTTTTGCAGGCAATGTATAAATAAATTAGGACTGGTTTTGCACCATGCTGTATAATTAAGAGTATGTACATTAACAAACCTCGGGTTCGGTATAATGCATATCAAGTTCCGACTTCCAATTTTCTTAGAAGCTGAATGCACGACCTGTCACTATCACTGAAACTTGAACATTAAGCTTCACTAAAGGCAGAATTACCTAGCTAAAGGCTATTGTACTGAAAGCCATTATACAATGAAAAGATGTTACTCAGACTATCCCCCGTAGTCTTGTGTGCCGAGAGAATATAGTCTTGTCAGCTCGTTCATTACATATTTCCCCTCATTATTCATGGAACAACAAGGCACATTTTAAGGGTTATACAACAACAAAAAAGTGTCTGTTTTCTTGCATGGGATAATTTGAATTTGTTTCATATTGTGCAGAAAAAGAGCAGAAACTGAAGCCAGAAAAGGTAGCCTTCCAAACAGCAAAGAAATGCCTCTTCATCATCCCACTGATCCGGTTGAGCTTCGACGTCTTAACTTCCAAACACCTGGTAAGTATTCCAAATGAAGTGTTGCATTACAAAAAAAACCTGTATGTGAATGTGAATGGGAAAATGGTGTGAATTCCACCGATTGCTTTCTTCAAAGGAATAAAACCAAATATTTCTGCCCTATTTTAAATTCCCTCATCACCTTTTCTGTTCGATTGACACTGAACAAGAGAGTGCTTTGTAGAGGAGGCTGTGGACAGGTGCTCTGAAAAAGGCAAAGGGGGTCAATACTGACGTTGGTCTCTGGAGACGCCTCATTGTAGAAAATAAGGAGTCAAAAATGCAGGCTTGACACTTCCGTGGCATATGTCATCTTCGTCCGCATCTGTGTCGTGCAGGTCGTCACAGCTTGTCATGCTCACCCAGAAGAGTACAGACCTGCACTGCAGGAGGTGAGGGAAAAAATTAAAATAATCATGGTTGTGTGTTTCTCTCCGTGTGAAAGCCAAGAGATGGAATGAGGGATGAGGAAACCCATTTGTGTTTTTTGCAGTATCATTACCCCTTAAGCTTTTTTTCACATTTTGTCACGTTACAATTACAAACTTCCATATACAGTACAGACCAAAAGTTTGGACACACCTTCTCATTCAAAGAGTTGTCCTTATTTTCATGACTAGGAACATTGTAGCTTCACATTGAAGGCATCAAAACTATGAATTAACACATGTGGAATTATATACTGAACAAAAAAGTGTGAAACAACTAAAAATATATCTTGTATTCTAGGTTCTTCAAAGTAGCCACCTTTTGCTTTGATTACTGCTACGCACACTCTTGGCATTCTGTTGATGACCTTCAAGAGGTAGTCACCTGAAATGGTTTTCCAACAGTCTTGAAGGAGTTCCCAGAGATGCTTAGCACTTGTTGGCCCTTTTGCCTTCACTCTGCGGTCCAGCTCACCCAAAACCATCGCAATTGGGTTCAGGTCCGGTGACTGTGGAGGCCAGGTCATCTGGCGCAGCACCCCATCACTCTCCTTCTTGGTCAAATAGCCTTTACACAGCCTGGAGGTGTGTTTGGGGTCATTGTCCTGTTGAAAAATAAATGATGGTCCAACTAAACGCAAACCGGATGGAATAGCATGCCGCTGCAAGATGCTGTGGTAGCCATGCTGGTTCTGTATGCCTTCAATTTTGAATAAATCCCCAACAGTGTCACCAGCAAAGCACCCCCACACCATCACACCTCCTTCTCCATGCTTCACCAGGCATGTAGAGTCCATCCGTTCACCTCTTCTGCATCGCACAAAGACACGGTGGATGGAACCAAAGATCTCAAACTTGGACTCATCAGACCAAAGCACAGATTTCCACTGGTCTAATGTCCATTCCTTGTGTTCTTTAGCCCAAACAAGTCTCTTCTGCTTGTTGCCTGTCCTCAGCAGTGGTTTCCTAGCAGCTTTTTTACCATGAAGGCCTGATTGATCTCCTCTTAACAGTTGTTCTAGAGATGTGTCTGCTGCTAGAACTCTGTGTGGCATTGACCTGTTCTCTAATCTGAGCTGCTGTTAACCTGCGATTTCTGAGGCTGGTGACTTGGATGAACTTATCGTTCGCAGCAGAGGTGACTCTTGGTCTTCCTTTCCTGGGGCGGTCCTCATGTGAACCAGTTTTCTTTGTAGCGCTTGGGGTTTTTTGCGACTGCACTTGGGGCACCTTTCAAAGTTTTCCCCCAAATTGTTCGGACTGATTTGACCTTCATTTTTTTAAAGTAATGATGGGCCCCTTGTTTTCCTTTACTTAGTGGGTTTTTTCTTGCCATAAAACAAAAAAAAAATTTTAACAGTCTAATTCAGTAGGACTATCAGCTGTGTACTTTATCCCCCCTGCCCCAGCACAACTGATGGTCCCAACCCCCCCCTTTTAAGGCTTGAAAACCCCCTTATTAAACCTGACAGGGCACACCTGTGAAGTGAAAAAAAAATTTCAGGGGGCCCACCTCTTGAAGCTCATCAACAAAATGCCAAGGTTTTGCGTAGCATTAATACAAAGGGAAAAGGTGGCTATTGAAAAAAACCTAGAATATAAGACATATTTTCAGTTGTTTCACACTTTTTTTTTCAGTATAAAAAATTCCAAAATGTGGTTTAAATTTTAGGGTTTTTTTGCCTTCAGGTGAAGCTACAATATTCAAATTCAATTCAGTTTTTTTTATATAGCGCCAATTCACAAAAAACTTGTCGTCTCAAGGGCCCCTTCACAAAAGTCAGGTACATACATTCCAAATTTTAAATCTTAAATTTAAACAGTGCAGTCAAAATTTGTTATTTATTCAAATTGGATAAAAAATTTTTCTATCTAAGGAAAACCCAGCAGATTGCATCCAGTCAGTGACTTGCAGGAGTCCCCTCCTCCCAGAAAGAAAATGTAGAGACAGTGGACACCCCTGGTTGGTTGACTTTTCCCGCAATCCTCATACTGAGCATGCATGTAGCGGACAGTGGAGAGAAAAAATCCCCTTTTAAAAGGGAAAAAACCCCCCAGCAGAAAACCCGGGCTTAGTGTGAGCAGCCATCTGCCACGACCGACGGGGGTTAGAGAGAACAGAGCAGAGACACAAAGAGAACAAAAAAAAGCACTGATCCAGGGGACTTTCTATGGGGAAGGAAAAGTAAATGTTAATGGATGTAACTCCTTTAGTCGTTTTACCTAGAAAGAAGGGAACAGATAAACTCTGAGCCAGTTTTCAAGTTTGAGTCTGAAAAAGAGCCCAAAAATAGAGTTAGTTACAGTAAAAGCTCAGTCAGTAGCTATGTCTAGGAGAGAGAAAGGGTTAAACACTGAAAGACAGGGCCATGTGGATCATCGGTAGAGGGTGAGCATTAAGTTGTTGACAACTTAATGCTCACCCTCATAGTCATTAAAATAAGGATAACTCTTTGAATGAGAAGGCGTGTCCAAACTCTTGGTCTGTACTGTATGTTAAGATTTTATGTCATAAACCAACACAAGAAGAGCATAATGTAATGTGGGAGGCAAATGATACATGGTTTTCATAATAAAGAACTTAAAAATGTTGCATCCATTTGAAATAACTCTAAAATCCAGTGCAACCAAATTAGTAACTGGACTCCACCTGGGTATAATTTCTGTGTTCTGTGAAGGAACATAAGTAAAGACCAAGTGAAGACCAAGAAACACAGCAGACAGGTCAGAGATAAAGTTGTGGGGAAGTTAGAAAGCAGGGCTAGGTTATAAAACAATGTCCCAAGCTTTGAGGATCTGATAGAAAACTCATCTAAATTGAAAAGTGTATGGCACAACTCCAAAGCTACCAAGAAATGACCGTCCACCTAAACTGACTGGAGTATTTAATAGAGAAGCACCCAGTTGGCTTGACTCTGGACAAGCTGCACAGATCCACAGCTCAAGTGGAAGAATCTTTGACACAACCTCCACATATCTGGCTTTATGAATAAGTGGGAAGATTGGTGAATTGTACACAGAAAGTCATAAAAAGACCTATTTGTAGTTTTCCAGAAGTTATTAGGACACAGCAATAATATGAAAAAAGTGCTATTGCCAGATAAGTGGTATGTCGTGGTAAACCTTGACCCTGAACACACCATCTCCATGGTTAAAAACTGCGGTGGCAGCACCATGCTGTGGTGGTGTTTTTCTTGAAAAGAGATGGAGGTTCACCTTCCAGCAGGACGACGACCCCAAACCTGCAGGCAGAGCTACAATGGAATAGTTTAGATTAAAGCATATCCTGTGCAAGAGCAGCAATTTGAAGTTCACAGGCGCTCTCCAGCTAATATGACTGAGCTTGAGCTTTTTTGAAAAGACAAACAGGCAAAAAAGTCAATCTGTAGTTGTGCAAAACTGAAAACATATCCTGAAAATAGTTCAAGT
This sequence comes from Crenichthys baileyi, assembly GCA_036173005.1. Taxonomy (NCBI): domain Eukaryota; kingdom Metazoa; phylum Chordata; class Actinopteri; order Cyprinodontiformes; family Goodeidae; genus Crenichthys; species Crenichthys baileyi. The sequence continues at coordinate 63,360 of JAHHUM010001323.1, read as the reverse complement.
TTTAATGACAGTAAAGGTTGCTTCTACAAACCATTAGCAATTTGGAAACTATGTAAAACTTTTTTGCACTTAATAATTCTGCACTAATTTGTTTTGATGTATCAAAAGAAATCCATATTAATTACTCTTAAATTTAGGGTTGTAACGTGACAAAATGTGAACAAATTACCCTCTCCAGGACCAAAAATCGCACATTTTACTGCAGTTTGACTTTCTCTTGGTTTGAGTTCTTCAGAATAGACGTTCAAAGGCTGCAAATACTGTTATCAAACACGGTATGTTTGATAACAGTATGTGTTATCAAACACATACTGTTTCAGGTCAGCTACCACATAAAGAGGATGAATTTTACCAACATGCTCATATGGGCATATTCATAAAAGCTCTTCCAGGATTTTATGACCATTACAAACTGCTTCGTACAAGCAGAGAGGTATATTTCCTTCAGCCTGGAAAAGATCTCAGTCATCCTTCCACCATTTTTCTCACCTCTCAAGCCTTTTTTTATTTTTTATTTTTACTTCGTAGAGCCCAGCCCGTATCTTGGCTCTCTCAAGCCTCAGAAAGAAACAAATATTTTTCTTCTCACCACCGGACCATTTTTTCTGAAGCACTTCTACATAAGAACACCTCTCTCTGCACTTCCCTTCTTTTTCACCTCTTCACCCCTCTCATTGGACATTTTCATCTTAAGGACACTTGATGTTTGAACGATGGCTTGTCAGAAAAGCCCCCACCCCCACTACTCAGTCCTCTACTCAAAATGGATTTTCAGTAGTGGACTGCTGTAGAAACAGCCTTTGCAGTCGTTCAAAGGGATGTATAAGTGGGTGTGAAAATGGCGTAGCTTCCATTAGCTAATGCCCACTTGTGCGAAACGTCAATGTGTCGTATGGAGCACCGGGTGACCAGCTTGCCAGTCAAAACAACACATCCACTCTTCCGTCATAGACACAATACAAAACTGTCCTTTGGTGAGCATCTCTTCTTGGTGTTTTTTTCTACAATCATCCTCACCATAAATCATGTATACTATATAGTTCTAGTTTCTTAAATCAGAGCAAGCTGAAATCAGTTTTGTAGTGTTAGTTTGAAATCATTGCATCATTACATCATTTTTTTGTCCTGGTCATCAGAGATCTCTGATCATCCATATTAGAGCCAATAGTGCCAATAGAGTCAGTGCCATGAATATGCTTTAAACTTGCTTAAAGCGCAGTAAAATACTTTGTAACACAACTTGGTAATCAATGATGTTCTGGATGCTGCAGTGTTCCTTGGCAGCATTTAAAGTTTTGTCCCAATTGGAGTTTCTGCAGGACCACTTTAAAATGCTAATCCAATACCAGGTTAGCTGGTTTAAGAAACCTGGTAAAATGACATATCACCTATAACAAGCAAAGCTATTCCTTTTTTTTAAGTATATCTGACATGACACATACATCTTCATGAACTCAACTTTCGGCGATGGTAATTTTATGTAAAGCGGCCTGCTTTAGTGCTAGGCTAACATTAGCATGTTTACTCTGTTTTTGATATAAATTGTTAATAATGCTGGCTTTAACATATTTTATTATTGTACCAGTTTTTTGGTTTTTTTTGCAGATTAAACTTTCAGGAAAAGTTATCCTTCTTAAACTTTATTCGTGTGCTTTATTTTGAACATTATAAAAGGTAATGACTTGCTTTTCAGCTGCTTTCTGAGCAACTCTCTCCCATACAGAGATGCCTGAGTGCAAAACAGGTCAGATGAAACAAACAGTAAACTGAAGCCCACCCTCTCTCTGACAATGAACTTCATTAAAAAGGGGAAAGGGAAAAACTTCAGTTGTTAGGGAAAAGCCAGATTTGACACACATAAGAATACATATCTGCATGGCCTAAAGTATAGTTTTAAAAGTTGTACACTTGAAAAGTAGGCTGTCAGTTTTAATATTGGCCAGGCAAAACATAGCCTTACAACTTGCTGGCTAGGACTATAGTAGATATGGCTGGCATCAGGAGTCAAGGTCAGTCAGACAAACCTCCTTTTGACTCCTCAAATCACTTAAAAATGCCTTGACCATTAGATATGGTTACAATAAAAAAAGTCAGATTATTTTATTAATTTTCTGTTGGATTAAAATCTATTTACTCTATCAAAGAACTGGCAGGTCAGACGTCAAAGAAAACCAGAAATCATTATCAAAATGGCTTGGCCTGATCGGTGCATCTCTACCAGTTAGTTTAAAAAAAATGACAATAATAGACCCAAATGATCTGCAGTCCCTGCAACTGAAATTAGCTCTGAGATCTATGATCTTTTGTAAAACATGTTTTCCTTTGAGATTAATGCTACAATACAAAGTCCCTGTTCTATAAACTGGTCTACCTCTGTTTATAGTAATCTCCCTGTCAAAATAGCACAGTGCTATTGTATTGTATTTGTATTGTTTTGTATGTTACTAATGTCCCATTTAGAGTAGACAAAATCAGCTACTTCTTATCTCTTTTCTCCCTTTTGTTTGTTAATTAAAAACAGTCATCACATTGCTATGACGTCTGTAATAAAGTTAATTCCACCACAATTTCCTCCACAGGTCCAGGTGCGCCCAGTCACCCCAGTAACCTCCATTTGTCAAGTTAGTTGTTCTCGATTATGCTTTTGACATGACCCATAATCGTTTTTAGCTTCAGTTCTTTCCTCCTTTTGTTTCTGCTAAGTTTTGTATTCATATCTGCATCTAATTCATCACGTGTTTAACACGATGTCATCGCAGGAGACGGAGTTTGAAATGACATCACTCAAAGCAGATGTCAGCAGCTGGCCTAACATTCAATGTGTGATGTTTGTTTGTTTGTTTTTTGGGGATGTCTGTGTCTGTGCACATGCCATCATAGCTAACTACCCACTGCAGTGTTCTCTGTGAATAACATTTTTCTTTCTCTGTAGGGAGTGGGGGCTAAAGTGTGCTCAATGGCCTCTCATTGGCTTCTGTGTCTCTTTATTAGCATGGTAACTGCTTTGAGTAAACAAACTAGCCTAACAAGATCCACTCTTCCACCTCCACCTCTTATAAGAACGCGGTGCTAATTGGGGCTTGTGCTTAGGCGATGATCAGTCCATCTTGTTTTTTTGTGACAGGTATGGCTAACCACCCTCCAATCCCCATCACGGAGTTGGCTGATCACGTAGAGCGACTGAAGGCCAACGACAACCTCAAGTTTTCACAGGAATATGAGGTGAGCGTTAAGAAAAAAAAAACGTTTTTTTTTTTTTTTTATAAAACATATTTTCCTAGAAGTAAGACTCAGGGTCAAAACTTTTTGTGGTTCTTGGAGTTACTTGGAGATTCAGTCAATCTGAATAATTATCATTTTTCAGAACAGGCTTCGGGTGTAACTTATAATAATAACGGACACATTCAACTTCCTGAGCTGGGATGCTGCTATTGTGCTCACTGGCATGACTTCATGAGGCACATCAAAGGCAGATGGTACAATACTAATGGTGTTTATAATGCCTGAGCATATTTGCTGCACTAAAAAGGACTTCTGGTTGGACAAAAAAAGGACTTCTTCCCAAACAACTGGTTGGCATACTGGTAGCATCTTAATGGTTGTTGTGTAGACACGGTGAGCCTTCAAACTGAAGTAATAGCAGCAGTGTTTTTAGAGGTTTCGAGCTCACACAGTTGTGCCATGGTTCTTTTTTTTTAATTCAACATTTTTTTTAAATAAAAATGTAAGAGTAGGTAAAGTCTCACAATTATGATGCATAAAGAGCAAAACCAGCTTGTCTAATGTATCCATCTTGTGATAAAACTTTAGTAACTAGAGGTCTAAAACCCCTCAGGACCTTTTAGAATGTTCTCTGACAATATGAATAATTCCTGTATGATGTTGTTAGGTTAAACACTTTGCCTTTCACTGATCCTTAAAAAAAAATCAGCAAAAAAGGTCCGGTTGCGTTTGAAAAATAATTACCACTACCCTTCTGTCCTGATCATTCAGCTCCTCCATAATCTATGGGGTCACCTTGTGGCCCTCAAACTGCCAAGCTGCCCACTCGTTAGTGCTGCTTGAGTACCTTTCAATTCCAATTTCATACTGCTTATTTCAGAGCAGTGCAAAGCAATTTTATGACCACAATGTAAAAACAATGTTATATCATAAGCAATGGTGCAACATATTGTTTTAACATATCTTGACAGAACATAATGTTGAGCCTGACTTTCCATACCTTTGTTTAGCTCAGATTTGCACAGGAAATATTGACTAAAAAAAGACATCCACAGTGATCCAGTGTGGAGGAATGATGCTGAAACAAAATGGTTTAGCTGGACAGGGCCTTCTTTTAACTTTGCAATACCTATGTTTTGCCAGTAGGAGGCGACAGTGTAAATATTAACTGCATCAAACTACAAAGAAAGACAATCCTGAGCATGGCTAAAGCAGAGCTGGGCTAAAGATTCTACCATAACATTTATACTTCATGTTTTCCTATACATTGTTTATCCCTACCCTCATATACTTTGCTGAACTTCTATTAAAAATTTGATGGAAACAGAGGCTGTAAAAACCCATAAAAACTGCTCTATTGTTGTTGTTGTTTCCAGCATGCACGAAGTAGACCTCTACTTCATTGTTTTTATTAATCTGTGGATATCAAGTATACATGAAAACATGACATGCAGAGTTTTTACAAATCTTATCTTTCCAACAAAACTAGTAGAAAATCTCAGTACTCCTAAATATCCACGTAGGTGTGGGCATGCCATGAGGAGTATATAGTACTATTTAATCATTTAGAATAATACTGAAAAGTTTATTTTTAGTAACTCAGTTCACTTAGTGAAACACATTACATTAAACAGAGTGATGTTTTTAAGCCGTCCTTTCTGTTAATTATGATGATTTTCTGCTAACAGCTAAAGAAAACACAGCATTTATGATCAGAATATTACATCAGACCAATGAAAACTAGTTTTAATACAGAAATGTGTGCCCAATGAAAAGGAGCTATAATACCTGCTTAAAGGTTATTTTCAAAAGGTACATTTAATCTGATAAACGCATATTCAAATTTAGTAAACACTTTTCACACTTGCGAGGAGGACATTTTTCTTACCTGCTTTGACAATCAACAGTGTAATGTGGTTATATGACTCCATTAAACAATATCTATCAACAGGAAGTTGCTTAGTTATTTTGGTTTGATCAGGGGTCATGATGTCATTTTTCTGGCCTTAATGGGGAACCAAAAAAACAAAATAAATGGAAACTGAACGCAATTCAGAGTTTCATTACTCATCAATGTTATTAAAAAAAATGCTTAACTAAGAGGAGAAATAAAGTGATATGCTGTAGTTTAAGTGTATGAGTCTGAAATGGTTTGTTTATGGATAAAAAAACAGAAGTAAGAAGAGTTTAAATGATAACAAAATTAGATGAAATGGGGATATGAATTAGCACAAAGGCAAATTGACCAGGAGCCTTAAAGGCTAGATGAGTCTGCTGGCATGTTTTTGACAACTGTGTTCAGAAGAGTCACCATATTTCTGGATGTCATTTGTCATAAAAATATCCCACTCAATTTGTTTTTCTATTTTACCAATTTCTATTTTCTCTACAAAACAAAGATAATCATACCTAAAGCTTTGACTAGTTGTGGGTTTAGTCTTGAAATTACTTATCTGCAACTTTTTGGAGCTTTAGGGCTTGAAGTGTTTAGCACGGCTAGTGAAACTTTTCTATAAAGTAATATTTCATTAATATTTCACAGCCTTCCTGCTTCACTGTTTTTGTGCAGCTGATATGGTCTTACAGCGGCACTAAGATAAATATTATGCATAGCAGAGGCACACAATGTATGTTTTCAGCCTTTTGCTCTCCAACAAATGTGCTAATAGAGTCGGGACAAGTTAAAATAGGATTTAGGGTCAACTGAAACATCAGACATACTGCGCTGAAATATTTATAAGTGCTTTTACCTAAAATAAATCCCCACCTCCTGGTGTTTGAATGCATTAAACAATGTATGGCCCCATGTATTTCCAGAATACTTTTTAAGAACAGAATTAAACATTAGTCAAAAACATTAGATCAAACTTCCATTCGCAGTTTTGTTGCCGACAGGAGAATTTAATAACTTGGACACATCCACCAAGTTGACTATCACTTTTATCTGATGTAATTTTAATTCACCTTGTTTAAAAAAAAAAAATGTGATAACAGTGTGACACTCTTCTCTCTTCCAGTCCATTGACCCTGGTCAGCAGTTCACCTGGGAGCATTCCAACCTGGAGGTCAACAAACCAAAGAACAGATATGCCAACGTAATTGCCTACGATCACTCCAGAGTCCTACTCTCTGCTATTGACGGTACGCCTCCTACCTACTTCCCCCCTTCCTTACTGCTGTATTGATTGTAAAGATAGCCTGTAAAACATGTTTGTAAGACCTCAGGGCAACTAATACACTGTTAAATTACATTATATTCATACATAAGAATCAGGGTTAGATGCGGTGGTTGCTTGCAGACAAAAAAACACCTTTTTAAGAGCAGAATTAGTGCCTCTGACTAGAGAAAATGCAGGTACTAGACATTGATGTTTGTATTACACCTTATATTTATATTTTTTTCTCAGAAAATAATGTTTTTACAATTTTGTTTTACCTACAAAAAGAAAAGATGCAGATTTTACCATGAAATTTTATTTTACAATACCTACATAAACAAACCTCTACTGCAAATTTGGTTGCAGCTCAAAAGTCACATTTTCAGCTCAATGTCTTTTGGTTTCAAAGTGTAGAAATTGCGTTTTGTATTGTATTCACTTCCACACCTATTTGATCCTAACGGTAGGTAATAAAGTTCTGAAATGGTATTCTCCTTCAAGAAACCAGAACAGCATTTGCTGATCTAATGTTGGTGTGAATGGTATTAAAAGAAACGCAACATCAAAATGCTCATATATATGAAAGGTTGTCAAAGTAACAACCAAATTTCGTGTAAAACATTATTACTTTATGCTTGTTGTGTAAAGTCAACAATATTAGCATAGGTACACATCCGTCTAGATGTTATCATGATGGTTTTAAAAATAAACTAATTTTGTTTATTTATACAGCACCGGTTCATTCAGTTTAAACCATTAAAGTTCATTCTAAGAAAACTTAAATAGATTTAAATCCTGGTACATACAGTCAAATTCAATCTAAATTTAAACACATCCTAAACATAGAAACTCTGGACAGCTGATACTTTCTTTTAAAACAAAGTTAATGACAGCCATAGCTTAGTCAATAGTTTGGTCCAGGAGAGAAATAGAGCTAAACACACAAAAGCGCTAGACGAGAATACTTTCTATCATGAGGAATACTTTCCATACATGCAGTACACTTGTGCTACATGTAGTTATAGGCCGTAATAACTCAGTGGCTTTGTCTAGGACAGAAACAAGTCTAAAGACAGAAGTACTGGACTGGGAATTATTTCTATTGCCATGGGTAGTGTTTATAAGAAGAGTACGCCTACTTAATGGCAACAATAGCTCCATTAAGAGTTTTGCCCAGGAGTACATTCTCTGATAAGAAAGTACACAATGTTAATGGCAGTAGTAGCAATGGCAACAACTTGGTCCAGGCGAGAAAAACATCCAAATACAGAAGCTATGGTCTGAAAATAAGAGTGTACAAGTCAAAGGCAGTATAAGCTCTGTCAATAGCATCCGTTGGGAAATGCAGCTAAACAGAAATTTTGGACCAGAAATACTTTCTATAAAAAGTGAGTAGACAGACTTACTGGAAGCTGAAGGTCCATCAATAGCTTTGTCCAGGAGATAAACACAACCACAGACTGAGCCACAAATACTTTCTCTAGCCATATTTACCCTCCATGAAATCATTGTACACAAAGGGAATAGCTCTGTCAACTTGTCTGTCCAGCAAAGAGACACAGCTAAACCAAGAACATCTGGGCAAGGTGTACCTTCTCTGGAATATAAAACAGACAGAGGGTGTATCCTTTGGACTGCTTGTTTGGTCCGGACCAAAAGTGGTCTTTATTTTTTTTCGTTTGTTGTGGATGGCTTTCACATTGTAGTTTTTTCAAGTGAACTATAACTTGTAAACAATGCCCTATTGGACACAAATGATGGTGGCGGGACAGAGCACAGACCTGGAAACGGAGGAAAACAACTGTGGAAGTGCTGCATGCAGCCCCTCTGTTCAGCATATTTGAGTCGTTATTGCAGCTGCAATATCATTGTGAGGGTGAAGAGCAGCTCATTCAGCACATATTTTATGACGTTCTATTTATACAACGTGCTCTACACCCCGTGACCCACAAGATGCCGGTAGCAGCGTTGCTAAGCAACATAAAGATGATCAGGTATGATTTCAGTACAATGTACACCTTTGCTACCGGCTACAGTGGCTTGTTAAGACCAAAGAGACGTACATATTCTGTTGTTGGGTGGGATCAGGGCCAGTTTGTATTCCAATCAGAAGCAAACCGCACCAGAGTCCGTTTGGAAGTGGATCGAAACCACCTCAAAAAGTGGGTCTCGGTCCAGTTGTTTGGTGGAAAGGGGGAAACAAACTCTGGTCCGTTTAAAGTCGACTAAAAGTGGAAGGTGTGAATACACCCAGAGAAACCACAGGTCATCGCAGCAATGACACTAAATGATGCTGAGTGGAGAGAGTGAAGACATCTGAACTCATAATGGTACCAGGCTAATTAAATAATTGGTTTACCTGAAAATAGACAGAATAATAGTAACAGTAACGGATTTTAACTTGAGAAATGACCTACCATCGTTATTGTTTCAAGATTGTCTAGAAATAAACTACAAAGATTTTGAAGTTACAATGTCTTTTGTGCCTGTAAAATGTATTTTAACCACCAAATTTCTTCCATTTGCAAGAACACATCCTATTACTTCATTTTAGGGTGTGTCCCTGAATCTCCAAAATCTCTGTTGGGTCAAAAAATGTTAGCATCCTTCTCCTGTACAGGACATAAAAGGACACCCCCTGGTGTGACCATGCAAAACTTAGGCTGCAATGTTGGAGGAACGTATGAAATGGCATCTTTAATGTGTTGCACATCAGTGCTTGAAAAGGGCACTCTGAAAAGGCCCTACAGAGTATCGACTCATTCATCAGTTTATGATTAAACACAACTGCACCCACACAAACAACTATTAATTAAGCATTTCCACTCAGCTGCTCTTATGGAGGAAAATAATAAACAAAGTAGTAAATGGATAAAATGACTTCGAGAGCATCTTTTGCAGTCTATTAGAAACTGCCCACAACTTAAAGTGTTGATGGAGCTCCATTAGTCAGCTGTTTGTACAAACGCATCTGCTGAAGCCTCTGTGCTGCTCTCAGATGGACACGGGGGACAGTTTTCTATTCCCACTAAAGCCTAAATGGCTAGCAGTTTGTCTGTTTCTTATATTCTCTGTGCAAAACTAGAGCATTGGTTGAATAAAGCAAGGGAATTGTTTCAGAGTTTGAATACATGAATTACATATGTGGACATATATCGGCATAATCTTGAAAAGTTTATTATTGTAGCAACCCTATTCAAATAGAGAAAATTACAAAGATTCATTACACACAGAGTGATTTCATAGTGTAAACCCATAATATTTGGAGTATATTCGCCAACATATTTTTCATTCCAGAGTCTTTCGTGAATTTATTCTGCACAGATGTTCTGATGACACTATAATTGTTATATATTTAGCAGGACTACTACTAACTAGACTGTTGTTTAGTTGACAGTCATTGACACCCACCACAAGGAGGGTAAGGCATAAAAGCTTGCTGTTCAAATTATTGATGAGTTAAGTTTAAGAAAAAAAAACGTGGGAGAACAAGGTGCACAGCATTAGGAATAACTTTAGCCCTGAGAATATTGTGAAGCAAAGCCCATAGAAGAGCTTGGGGATTTCACAAGGACTAGCATCAACACACAAGTGTATCGAGTACTTCAACTGTCGTATTCCTTGTGTTAAGCCCCTCATAAACCAGACACAGTGTCAGAAGTATCTGGGTGAAGGTGAAAAGGGACTCTGCTGTTGCTCAGTGGTCCATTGGTCATTGTTAAATGGAAGATGAGACACCAGACCAAGCAATAAATTATTAGCTATTAAGCAACCTTCAGCAGAGCAACAGGTTGATTGCCTCCATGCCACACTGCATTGATGCATTAATTAATGCAAAGGAGCCCTGACCAAGTCTTGAGGACATGCTCTTTACAGTATGGACATACCTTTCTGCAGGCCCTCGTTTAAGTATTACATTTTTTTTCTAGGTGTTATGTAATAATTTCCTGAGGGACTGAATTTTGACAAATTAAAGTTGAAAATACATCCCTCTGTGTAATGAACCTATATGAGTTTCACTTTTTGAATTGGATTACTGAAATGTTAAACTTGATAAACTATAATTTTCTAAATAATAGAAACATCAGGTTTCCTGTTTGCGAACGTTAGGAACATGAAATAACCCACATATTTTCTGCTAATTGGTATTTAGCCTGGACGCTGCTAAAACCTTTGTTCTTTTTGTCGAAAGAAGCAGTTTTTTTGATTACCAGCCTTAATTAAAAAAAAAAAATAGAACAAACAGAAATCTGGAAGTCATCATCAAACCTTCTGCATTTTCTTTGAGATCCTTTCATCTTCCTAGGATGAGAATCGAGTGCCAACCGAGCAACGCTGCAAAAGCAGCTATGTTTCTTAATGGCTGCATTGACTTAGAAAATGGACAAATTTACACAAATCCTGAGTGGCAGATAGAATAAAAGAAAAATCCATTTGTAAATGTACATTTAACCAACTCGCCTCATTCTCATTAAACCACCATAATGTCTCTGTTTTTTTCTTTTCAAATTAAAAACACCCTGGGCTTAATTGTACTTATCCCTTGTCCATCACAGAAATGCACAGCCGTCTGCCTCTGTGTGGACAGCTTCAGCGAGGGTGGATGGGTGTGTAGGTTGGGGAAAAAACAACGTGGGTGGGTTCTTTTAATGTGTTCATATTCCATTTCTCTTTTGCTCTGTTTAATGAGTTACCTGAGAGTAAAAGGAAGTCTAAGGGAGAGGAAGCAGAGCCGGAGTGAAGTGGAGAGGATGGGGAGAGGTGGGTATTTCTCTGAGACGTGGTGCCCATGCAGATGAGACTTATCTTGGTCGACCATGTGTGCACAGAGCCCCTAAACTGCCAGTCCTTAAGCATTGACTAGCTGTCAGCTCTGTCTGTTTCGCCTGGATTCGAAAAGGCTGCAGCGCCTTTCATTTATTATAAGCAAAGGGAAAAGGGGAGAGCTGGGGGAAAATTGTTTTGCTACTTTCTCGTCGGTTTGTTTTTCTCCATGTGAGACCAAGCTTTATCTGTAAGTCAGTTGCAGATATGGAATAGGGAAATGTGTTGTTGATAGCAAACACAAATCCCTTCAGACGGGTAACACTGCCCCCCAAAAAGGAGTGTTTGTGCTGCATTTCTTACAGAAAATATTAGTCTGACTGAAATATTTTTAGGAAGCACACTGGAAAGTCTGACGATTCACTAAATGAGAACTTTGTTGGAACTGTAAGGAAAACAAAAACTTAGACTAACTTCAGGGTTTCTATGCAGTCTGAAAAGTTTGGAAAGGGTATGGAGTTAGTATGGTATTGTCCAGGTCTGAATAAATATAGATTAAAAAAATGCATGCAAGTATGGAAAAAATGTGCATCTCCGGACTTAATCCCTATCCCATTGTTTAAATGTTGTATCCATCTATCTAGATATCTGTTTGACCATCCATTCATCCTTCCAGTTGTTCATCTGTTAATCCAGCTATGCTTGTCCACTGTTTGTTCATTCATCCATTTGTTAATTTATCCATTCACCAGTATTTCCATCCATCATCAATTAATCCAGCCATTTCTAGATCTAATACCCATCTATTATCTGTTTGACCAGCTATCCATCCATCACTTCCATCCATTTGTCCAATACTTATTCATGTTTATCTTTTTGTCCATTTACCTCTCATCCAATGGCTACTTACTTCCTTCCCCCTCTGGTTTTTGCAGTTTTTTCATATTCAAAGCCCAGCTTCTATAGAAATAAATTTGAAGTAAACTTTGTATTTATATGTGGGACAGAGAATTTCAGTATGGAAAAGTATGGGAAGGCCTGCAGCTCACACATTTTGTGACTTTTACTTTACACATTAAACTAACAACTTCCCTTTCCATCTTCAAGGAATTCCTGGAAGTGACTACATCAATGCCAACTACATAGATGGCTACAGGAAGCAAAATGCCTACATTGCCACCCAGGGAGCTCTGCCAGAGACGTTTGGTGAATTCTGGAGGATGATCTGGGAGCAGAGGAGTGCCATCATTGTCATGATGACCAAACTGGAGGAGAGGTCAAGGGTAAAGAACAAAAACTGACATGTGTTTAGACCATTTTTTAAGGAAAACTCAGTTCTATTAACCATAATATTATGGTTATTCCAACCCTCATATTATGTTGTTTCATAGCTTTAACTCCTATTGTCCTATATAGTTTGATATAATCTGAAAAATTGGGTTTTATATGTATAATCATTCATTAGCTCATCAGAATTATACAACTCTGAGACAAACACACAATAAATTGTTATATAATACTCGAGTATATTATTGAATTTTCTTACTACTGCACAGGACCCCATCTAAGGTGATTCAAAGGTCAATTATAGCAGTGGAATCACTCTGTATTGTGTTTTCTTACACTAATTGTAATAAATCTCTTTACAGCATTGAATTATTCAGTTCATGCTGGATAAGGAGAAGTATTTTAGATTTTGAAACTTCAAATGACAAAAACTCAGTCCAGATTCCCCCAGAAACAAAATAGCCCTGAGCAGCAGTTGTAAAGCACATGCTAACTTAGCATCACGTCTAGTTTAAAGGACACGCTTCTTCCGTGTTTTTACAGAAAAATTGTGTTTAGAAAAAATCACAAATAGGTTTTTTTAAATTAAAATTATTGGGTTCAGCCTTAACTAGTATTAGTATTTTAGATTTTGAAGCAGTAATGGGTAGCTACAAAACGTAAGCCGGTGTTAACATTATAGCCAGCCGCAGAGTATCTCCTTAATGCCCAAAAAGCTGCCACACAAAGGATTTAAATGTGATGGGAACTTTTTCAAAAGCTAATCTAGCCAAGACTCATGCTATATGCAACAGAATTGCACTTCGAGATGCAGAATTCCTTTAAACAACAAATATTGTGATGTTTTAATATTGCAAAATCTTGTTAAGCACCTAGTAAGTTTACTTATTTACTCGTCTTGTAGTGCCAGAGATGCCTGATTTGTTAAATTAATCTGAGCTATGATGCTAGTTTTACACAACTGATGGGTGATATAACCACAGTTCCTGTAAGCTAACAGTACTATATATTGTTAACAGATGCTTTTCTCTGTGTGTTCTAAAGCACAACATATTCAAAGTAACACTATTATATTAGTGGATGGTCTACTCCAGGCTGATGACATATTGCCTAAGGATATCACAGAATCATGTAGTATATGTTAGGCAATATGCTGATAATAACTAGACCTAAATATACTCTTAGAACCACATTAGTGCCAATGGACAATTTAAAGAACAACAATTCCTCAGGAGCTTGGTTATTTCCTTTCCAGCAGTGGCCATGCTAAAATAGCAATAAAATAGCTAAAATAGCTAAATAGCTAAAGTAGAAACAAAACAATTGAAAAGGGTTTTATTAGAAACATAGAGACTGGAATGGCAAAAAAAAAGCAAAGCCGATCATATGACTGGACATTGTGGTGAAATTTGTAATTATAGATTAAGTTCCGGCAATTAATAGCACTGCTGGCTGTGTACAAATACCTCAGGCCATTTCGTTGAATGGGAAATTAAAGCCAGTTAGCAAAGGGGTCAACATTTGTTTTGGCTATCATTTGCCTGTGCAAATGTGGTCTTTTATGCCTTGTGTACAAACATCAAATACAGTGCCTTGCAAAATAACTCATTCCTCTTGAACTTCTCCCCTTTATGTCAAGTAACAATCAGAAACTTCACTGCATTTTATTGTGAATATATGGGAAAGACCAGTTCAAAATTGAGCATAATATTGAAATGGAAAGGATACACTGTATATAAATGTTGTTGAAAATAAAATCTGAAAAGTACAGCGTGCATTTGTAATCGTCCCAACGTACTCTAATAACCCTAAATAAAATCCAGTGCAACCGACTGCCTTCAAAGTCACCCAGTCAATAGACAAAGGCTACATTCACACTGCAGGTCTTAAAGGTCAATTCAGAAATTTTTTGTTGAAATCCAAATTTTTTTTGAGGGAGTGGTCCTTCAAACTACTAATTAAAGGCGACCACTATTAAAATTCAGTCTGAACGGTTCATGACCCCAAAGTGACCTGCATGCTCAGATGGAGAATGTAGTCGTCACACAGCAGATCACCATTTATGGAAGTAATAATGAATGTCTCTGTTATTATTAAGTTGTTGAGCAATTGGAGCCGACAATATTATCACCACATCATAACAAGACAAAGAAAGGTAAGAATAAAGAGAGCACATCTATAAACAACAGCCTTTGGTGGAGCAATGACAGCTTTTTCTGAAGAGAAGTGTTTGTGGATGTGTTGTCAGAACCAGGACAATGAAGTAAAACATCAGACAAAATGTGACATAACCGTTCCAACTACGGACACTTTGAAAACTATCAGATACGTATCCAATTTGGTACCACTTATGAAAGTGGCACAATTTGGATTTTTTTTTAAAGGTGAAAAGTTTGGAATTGGGTCATTCAGACTGACATAAAAAAGTCGGATATGGGTCACATTTGCCTGCAGTGTGAGTCCAACAGTGTGTATTTTAATCTTCATATAGCTTTAGCCAACATATCCATCCACCTAAACTGAGAAAACAGGCAACTATTAGTTGTGTTCTCGTTTATGGAGGAATGGAAAGAAGAAAACAATTTTTTTTAAAGCAATAAGAAGTTTCCACAATTCATGTAGGGGTCGTAGCACAAATGTTAAACCTTTTGGCCTTCATGCAAACTACTGTGTGTGTGATAAAATTGGCACTGCAATTGACCCCAAACACACAACCTTTGTGATTAAACACGGTAGTGGCAGCTTCATGGCATGGTAACACTTTTCTTTTGCAGGGACAGGGAAGCTGGTCAGAGCTGGTGGGAGCATGAATGGAGTTAAATACTGTGTAATCCTGAAGGAAAACCTCCATAAAAAACTAGAGACTTGGATTTTAGGTTCATGTTGCATTATGGCAAAGCATCTAAAATGTGCAGTAAGAGCTACAATGGCATGGTTCGGATCAAAGCATTGTCATGAAATGGATCAGCCAAAGTCTAGACCTAAATCCAATTGTTTAGACACTTTCCATCCAATGGGCCAAAATCCAAACCTATAGATATAAGGATTGTCAAAATAATTGATACTTCAAGATAATCAATACAAAATCAAATGAAATGTTTAAAAATACTCATCTCAGTCAAAATCAATACAAACTGACCCATTCTCATTTGCGCTGCAATAGCAATAGCAGAGGGGCTGAGAGAAACTCAGTCCCTCATATCCCTGCAACCGCTAACCTGACCAAAATATGAGCTGTTGCTGCTGGAAGCTTTAAGCTCTGCTAACATCCAGAAAAAAAAAAAACACACGCGACCCTCTTCAGCTGACAAGGCAAAGAGGATCTCATGTTAAATTATGAATTTTTCTAAAGGAGGGCTAAATTGTCTCCTACTTCTGGTTTTGCCTAATTAAAGCAATTAAAACATCGCCATATTGTAATTAATTATATTTTTTCTTTTAACTAGGAAAAGAACCGTTTTCCTTTTTTTTATATATATATATTTTTTTTCGGCACTAGTGGCCTTTATTTATTTATTTTTTGACAGTAGGCAGACAGGAAAGAGGGGTAGAGAGAGGGGGAGACATGCGGCAAATGTCACCGGGTCCGGGACTCGAACACTAGATCATATGGATGTAACGCAGCAAAATGGGAGAAAGTTGAATCCTTTTGCAAGACCCTAAATGTTGCTTTTTGCAACATAAACATGGACTGATTAACTGACATTTGTGTGTGCTGCAGGTAAAATGTGATCAGTACTGGCCCACAAGAGGAACAGAGACATACGGTGTCATTCAGATAACGTTGCTGGATACAGTAGAGTTGGCCACATACTGCGTCAGGACATTCGCACTTTTTAAGGTAAGGATAAAAGTTCATGCAGCCTTGTGGACCATTTTCAGGGCAAGCTACGTCAGTCAACTTCCTGTTTGTAATTTCAGAATGGCTCCAGTGAGAAGAGGGAGGTGAGGCAGTTCCAGTTCACTGCCTGGCCAGACCACGGGGTACCGGAGCACCCCACGCCGTTCCTAGCCTTCCTGAGACGGGTGAAAGCTTGCAATCCTCCAGATGCGGGGCCTATGGTGGTGCACTGCAGGTGGGAAACAACACGGTTTTACAGAAACATCCTGAAGCATGAAATTGATTTCTTTCCTCTCCATTTGCTGTAAAGAATAAATGAATACTTATGACAAAAAATCATTCCTTTGTTTCTAAAGGCTCATATTTGAGGCATTTGTGCACTGATAATATCTTAGCAAAGACAATCTTTTGAAATGCACTACGTTGCAGCACAAACAAGCCATCAAGTCTTCCATAAAGCACTGGAACTTTGAACGTGTTTGCAACACCAGTTTTATTTCCTGCAGCAATCCTGAAAATCTCCTCCCACTTAGCGACACAGATACAAGCTGACCTGTCGTCTTTCTTTTCCTGCATCAACCACCCACAAGTCTGCTCATCTCTTTTGGGTTAATACACCCAAAACTGGCTCACCAACTTCGCCTCCATCAGCTACATGAGCAGCAGGGCTCCCAACAGTGAGCCGCAACACATTAACAGAGACTTATGTTAACTCTGGGAGTTATCTGGGTGGGGGATTAGGAAGTAGTAACACAGAGTGTAAAAGATACAAACTTTTATCAAAGTGACAGAAAAAAAAGGAGGAGGGATTATTGAAGACTTACTGTAGAATTACCACATGCTGAAGTTAATTAGTGCTAGTTGCCAAAAAGTCCCCTTCCACTCCCCCCCCCCCCCCCCCCCCCCCCCCCCCCCACCCCCCACCCCCCAAAAAAAGACTTTAAAGTCTAAAGGAAAATGTGGGAATTAATGTCACACCACAGATTTGGGTTTTAAATTCCTCTGGCTTCCCATCAGATAGTTGTGTCCACCATCCAAATCCCAAATCAGGGCCTTTTTATCATTTCATGTTTTGTGTTAGAGGAAAAATGCTGTCTTTACATTCCTGCAAAATAACACAAGAATAGTGTTCTGGTTAAGCTGTAGAAATAGGATAAAAGTATTTTTTGAGCCGTAGAATTCAGTGCAGATTCTGCTGCTGAAGCTGTTTGTGCACATGCAAAAGGCTTCACGCATATCTAAGAACTAAAATGAAGCATGAATGCCATTCAATTACAAACAATACCATTTTATGTGAATGTTAAGGCACCTTTTGTTAAGACAGTCCTGTTAACATCTCATGATTGTCCAAAATTGTCCATCACACGAAAACAGAGCAAACAAAGTTCATAAGATTATAATTAAAATGTGTCCCTCATCCTTATCCAGCATTGTGAATATGGGTTTAGTGGATGGTAAATCCATCCTCTACAGGATATACAGTACATCAAAATGCATTTGTTTTGTTCCAGCAGTGTTTCAGAAATATTTATCATGCTTCCTTTGTTCATAGGAAAATAGTAAAAAAAAAACAATTATTGTACCCTAAGGCGGGGGCAGGTTTTCCGTGGTAAATGAAAGATTAAATCATATAAAAGATAACCAGAATGTATACATCACAGCAAAACATTTAAATATATATAAAAAGTCAGATTAGTGCAGAATCATGAAGCTGCCACCCCAGCAAAGAAAAATACAGCTGTAGATATTGATTGTATCCACTGAGCCTCCCATGCCCTTCCAGTTAATGAGAAATGCTACCACTTCAGAGGAACAAGACTCCCTCATCCCCAAGCTGTCAGTCAGCTGTGTATGATGGCTGAAGGAGATGAATTCCTAAAAAAAAATGTATAAAAAATGTATAAAGTTTGTGTTTGAAAATTAGTATCCTATATTATAGGACCTTAGGGACAATGTTGGAAGTATACTTTCTCTAAATGGTGACAAAACAAACAAAATGTGCTCTTTTGCAATAAAAATGTTTTCTACTACATCCCAGTTGACTGAATCGAGCTGTGCTTTGGGACATAGCCAGAGGTTCAACAGACAATTGTGAATGCTGGCTTCCCTACAACCACAGACCTAATACTCCATGACATCCTAGCTTCACTGACAGGTGAAGCAACATGGAGTAAACATTCCCCAAGGTAAAGATTAAACATAGTCCCTTTCATTTTCCCTTAAAGCTGAGCCAGTTGACACAATCTTGCACAGAGTCAAAATCTCCTAAGGCAAGAGACCAAAATCCACCGTTGTTTCCAAAATGCTCATCTGTGTCTGATTGAAGGGAAAAAGGACAGTCTAACTGTAAAAAAGTGCCAATAAAAAATATTTGCGACCTTGGTCTTCTGTTTTTGCTTTTTTGCCATGGTTGAATGTTGCAGTACATCAAATAACTAGTTGTTCGTGGAAATAACTGCCATCAAGTATTTGTGAAAACTGTTTTTACATTATTGTAAAAGAATTTTGGCCCACTCTTCTTTGCAGAATTGCTTTATTTTAGCCACATTTGAAAATATTGGAGCATGAATGACCTTTTTAAGGTCATGTCACAGCATCTCAATTAGATTTAATTCTGGACTTTGACCACTTTGAAACCCTTAGTTTTTTTTAATTCTTCAGAGGTGGACCTGCTGGTGTGGATTGGATCTTTGTTCTGCTGCATAAGTGTGCTTAAACTACTGTAGGATTTTCGGGTTGATGGCAGGATTCATAGTTCCGTCGGTAATGGCTGGTTGTCCACATCCTAAAGTAGCAAAGCAGGCCTACACTATCACACAACAACCACCATGTTTGGCTGCGTTTCTAAAATACTGTGTTAGTTTTATGTCAGATGTTACGTGAGTCACACCTTCCAAAAAGTTCCACTTTTGTTACGTCGGTTCACACAATCTTATTGTGCAAATCTTGGGATTCGTGATTTACTTTTGAAGTAATTTTGGGAGGCCACCTACACCTGGGAAAGTTCACCCACTGTTCCATGCTTTCTCCATTTGTGAATATTGGCTCTCACTGTGGTTTGCTGGAGTCCAAAAGCTTTTTCAGACTTAAAGATATCAAAGACTTTGCTTCTGTTCTTGAATTGAGCTCTTTTAGCCTACTTCATGTTGTGAGACTGGTTTTATTTAAGCATGAGTGTGGCCAGTAGTGGTGGTTCTTGCATGAGTGGCATCCTGGCCAAGCTCCTCCTCCTTCTGCACTCAGTGCAGTCCCACACAGAGTGTAAAGTAGTCTCCATATTCTCAGCAGCAAGCAGGGAGTTCCAACACCCCACTCAGTGCACATGCATGAAAACAACAGAAAACTAAAAGTGCAACTGAAAGAGTTATATTTTTCATCTGGTGCTTGTACACTTAACTTCCTAATCCCACCCTGGGCAACTGCCCATATGCCCCATGTCAAAAAGCACGGCTTGGCCAGTGAAGTGGAACAAAACAAAACAACACAGTTAATGCAGTTAATTCCTAAATTATCACAGGGGACAATTACTTTTTCTCACAGGGCCAGGTTGCTTTGGAGAGCGTTTTTTTTCCCTTTACAAATTAGATCATTTGAAAACTGCTTTTTGCATTTAGTCAGGTTATCTTTGTCTGACACTGAAATTTGTTTAATCTGGAACGTTCAAGTGTGAGAGATGAGCAAATACAAATTCTCTACCGGTTTTACATTATTGATGCACAAAGGGAAACTTACTGCTGCTTTGCTCACTATTAAAAGTCAATTTCAAGAAAAGACACTCGACTTTAAGTTAATAAATCACTTTTAAAAACTTGAACATATTTCCAAAGTGTTCACCCACAGTAAGAACTTGAGTTTAAGGTATCCCACTATTAGGAATCCAGATACCCTGATGAGTTTCATTTAATAAGTGTGGATGTTTTTACAGACATAGTACCAGAATAATGGCGACAGGCCAGCTGACAGCCAGAGATTTGCCAACAATACATATGTAATTACTTTCACTGCTGCTAATGCTTTATCTTCACAGGACCCGTTGCAGCTGTGCTATGCACTGCTACCTTCTCCCCTTCCCATCCCCGTATTCCCTAAACTCCTGGAAAGTATATCAGCCTGACACTTTAGTGTGTGTGTCAAAACCCGAGGTGGCTGATTTAGAATGGCTGAAAAGGCAGTGTCAGGTCATTAGCGTGGTCAGTGCGCCAGCTCCCCTTTAACTGCCAAACGTACTGACAGCTTTCTGCACCAGCTCACCCCGACACCCCATCACTTATCAAAAAAAGAGAGGAAAATTACACTTGCTTTTTGTGGTCTTACATTCAAGGAAAAAAATTTAGCCAACGTGTATTTCTGCAGCTCAGTCTTTATAAAACTAACTCGAGGGTGACACAAGTTCAAGATAAATGTCTTTTCCTCACCTTCCTCTCCCATTCCTCATCTTCTTCAGTCTCTGTCCGTCTAGCTCTGCGCTGTCACTCTGTCATTTACTCTTTAGCAGGTCATCACTCTCCCACATTCAGGGCTGCTCTGAAAAATGCTTTCAGCTGCAGTGAAGGAGGAAATCCTTTTTTTTTCTGTCCTTACACCCAAGGGGTTTTAGGTGTTTTCAGACCTGGAAGTGAGTCATTCCTCAGCTTCCTCCCCTGGGATAGATTTACATTTCTTTAGGGCCAAAAAAAATCTCCAATTCACTTAAACGCACTTTTTATTTTCACCCTGGAGCGCTGAGAGGTTATGTCAGAGAAAGGTAAAGAAATGATTCTCTTTCATGCAGTTTGAAAGTGATCATCAGATCATTTGCTGTAGCCAGTGACTCCCATGTGTGTCTTTATACCATTTGCAGCAGCACGGTTCCTCTGCAGCACAGCACATTAACTACACTCGGCCCTTAGAGACCAGCTTTGCTGCCTCTTGAGCTCCCCTACTCAACCTGTTCTGTTTCTCGCAGCAAATGAAAAACAAATGCCTCTTCAGGAGGAGGAGGAAGGCACACAGGGCTGCCTCACACCTCGTAGGCACGTGCACTAAATGAAATGAATAACCTATTTACTTTTGTGTGCAAACACTTGACTTATCGAGGCCAAGCTTTGTGTGAGGTAGATGGAGAACAAATAAATAAAATATGCAACATGATTTTATTTTACCGTGGTGTATGTGATAGACTAGCCAAAGTATGGCATAAATAGTACATGGAAGCAAAATAATACATGGTTTATCAAATATTTTTTACAAATATCTGAAGACTGAATTCTTTTGCCCATTCCTCTTTGCAGAATACTTTAAGGTTTATGGGTCATTCTAACACCCAGTTATACTTTTTTGGTGTGGTCTTGTCAGGTTGATGATAGATTTCCACCACACAGAGTTTTGCATATAGACAATAAGTTTAATATTGGTGTAGCACCTCATTCCAAATGGTTACTTTCCCCACTACATGCCTTGTGGCAGACTTTATATGGGACGTCTTGGGTCACCCTTCTTCTTGCCACTCTTCCCCAAAGGATAGACTTGTTGAGCTTAAAACTTTGTTTTCGTTGTGTAGCCCTTTAACTTTAGGTAAACTGCGATATCTCGGCAGATTCGCAGTTATTCCATGCAACAACATGGATTGATCCCAGACCTGCACGAGGTGCTCCTTGTTTTTTATGATGCTGATTGTTTACTAATTTTTAACAAACCTCTGAGAACTATATTCAGGTGCTTTCGAATGCAGTTGGTTTCACTGGATTTTATTAAGGGATATTTGAATACAGGGGGCTTAAAACAAACACTTATCACACATTTTTTATTTGAAAAAACGCTGAAAATTATAAATCATTCTGCTGTATTTATATTCTGCTACACAATTATGTTCTTTTTCTTGTTGGTCTATTACATAAAATCCCAATAAGATACATGACGTTTATGGTTGCAATGTTAAAAAATGTGAAAAACTTCAAGGTGCACAATTACTTCCGAAAGGTGCTGTAAAATGTCTTCAAAAAACATCTTCATGGGAACATGGAACGTGCAGAACATTTCTAAACCATAAGCGGTCTGCAGAAAGGGCTGTCTTTGAATTGGGCTGCAAGGACAGGTCAAAGAGAAACAACTTTTTTTTTCACTTGTGCGTTTTGCACATTACTGTAAAAATGCGGCAGTATGAATCTTAATGAAGAGACCTGCATTTCGGTGCCTCTTAATAAGCTCTTATGCTGTTCAGGTGCACTGTGCTAATCTAACGGCCCTAATTGTAGTCAGCTGCACTTCTCCGAAGTTGCCTGGCACTAATAACAAGGCCTGCAAAATGGACGTTCCTCTCATATTTGCAGCGGTGGATCACATGTGCTGTAGTGGCACTTTCCTGAACCAAGAGATAAAGGTGGATTATTTCTGTCGCGTAAGTGCATTAAGTTCTGATCAGGTGGAGAGCACAGGTGGGGTCTAGAGGCGAAACAGTTTGGAGCCTGCTACAGGCTGAGTGCCAACCCAGCGCCACTTCAGATTCAATTATAGTGCAAGTTTAATGGCTCATCGTACAGCAGCAAACTTGGTGGAGAGTGTAACTTTTGGCCTTCAGCTTCCTCAAAAAGATGGCTCTTCTTCTGTTACTGGAGATCAGGCCTGTTGGATGCATTGTGTGCTTGTCCAACTGTGAAGTGCAGTACTATGTAAAAGTGCTAAACCAAACCTGGTTTCTTTATATTTGCTTCCAAGGAGGCAGAGTTTCTTTTAATCTTTTAAAGAAGATTTTTTAACAGTAAATACAAAAGTTAACAAGCAACATTAAAAAATGGTTATACAAAACAACTTCCAGTTTTTGACTTTAATTTTACTGTCCAAAAAGACCTAAAGTGAAATAATTCTGTTCATATCGAATGCAGCTTAGAATGTTTACTTAGACATTGAGTTTCAAGTTGGAGTCAAAATGGCGGTTTTCCGCCAACCTTTACCTCAAAATCCAATAAGCCTGCTGCATGTTTCAAACATAGCAATAGTGGTGATTAACAGTTTAGTCACACTTCTAATGATTAGTATCTCATTAAATTATAGACACATAAATTCTGTACAAATTCCTATTAGTTAACATGTTCACTTAGTGTTTGAAGACAAAAAACATGCAGATATAGACTGTTATTAGCTAGTGTTGCTAATAGCAGTAATAGCCAGTGACTGCACACAACAACTGACAAATCATAAAGGTTTTCCACCTTGCAGCTAGAGTATTGGTTAATTATTGGTTATTGTCATTACCAGATCCACCTTCAAACCTCAGAGGTAAATTAGTAGTTTTTATCTTCACATTCAACATGGAACTATTATACAGGAAGTTGCCTGAGCTTGAAATTTCAAGTAGGAAAACTAGAGGTTTCTCACCTATCATAGTCTTAAAATGCAATATAACTGCTGCGTGTTTAAAACATTACAAAAGTTGTTGTATGTATTATAATTTTTGTATCTCATTAGATCTTTCATACCCATATCACTGTAAAACCTCTGTTAGTGCACTACTGTTAGCTTATATTTCTAACAATAGTTAGCCTGTCACTGAGCTTGGTGTTTGCTCGCCATCCAAACTAGCTGCAGAGCACATTCAACATAGTGAAAGTTTCAGATATAAGTTATGTATTAGTACTTCTGGCGGCTGTGTATTTTATTAAACCAATGACACAAACTGTATTTTACTGTAAGCTTTACCCTTTGGTGTTTGAGCTCATGAAAATGAGAGAAACACATTGTTATGGACATTTATTAATAGTTAGTAATGCCATTGAGCAAAAATGCTACTGGTGCAACTCTTAGATTCACATTCCAACTTCAGAGTAATAAGTAGTCTCAGTAGTTTAACTGGCTTCAGATCTATTTCCATTTTTCCATTTTCTGTTAATAGTCAATCAACATTGTGCTTGACCAACTAATTTTTTTCATTATTTAGCTTTGTATTTACCTTGTATGGTTAATACATAATGTTTTTTGGAGTACCCTTAAAGGCTAACCAGGTACCACCAGTTGTACTTGTACCACAGTTTCAGGACCTTGGTTTAAAATGTTCTTGAGCAGTCCCTTTAAATACTGGATGTCCATGGACATATTTTTAAGTGCTATTTAAGGTTAACCTGTACATTTTTTAGGTCCCATTCAAATTCAGCCTTAACAAAGACTTTTAAGGTTAGACTTGTCATCAAAACCAACCACACTTCAAGTACATTTAGATGTTATAACAAACATCTTTATGTAGACATTTTTTTTAGATATCCTTTCAGCTTTCACTTTTCAACTACATTTTGACAGTTTTTCTCTTGTTGGATAGAAGACATCATGATTTTTTCTCTGTAAATTCTATGAAATGTTGTCTGGGGGAGACGGTTCTTCAGGCTTACTTTGGACTTTGGCTGCTATTCAATCATTTTCACTTTAGTTTTGACCCAGATGATGAAGGTGGTGTTACGTATTATGTGCTGAAAATTAAGTGGACAAAATTAGTTTGTAATGAAAAAAAGGCAACACGATATTAGGGGTAAAAAAACAAACCACAGTGATGATGTTGAATATTGGGATGAAGATATAGATTGGAATAAAACCCACATTCCCCATACTCTGTCTTCGACCACACCCCTTTCCCATGAGTTTTAGTGACACAGTCACTAAGAACTATATTAGGCGTGGGCATAAAGAACAGTGAATGTCCATCCAACTGGCCCAATCTAATATGTACGTGCAGAGTTTGAACGCAAGGCACCTGAAATACTGTGGCCTGACAGACATTGCATCCAAGAAAGTCCAATTGCAATTTTGCACACATTGAAACTGCAGTGATGACCGTAATACAGTATATTGTGCAGTTGTAATCCAAAGATAAGACAGCCTATATACAACAGCCAAAAAAATATTGACTAAGTTGCCTTTAAAAATTACATGAAAACCAGCTCCCAGACGACAAATAAAATCACCGTACATCTTCCATGAAAGCATTTAACAGCATACCTTTAACCATTTCTGATTACAGTGCCGGGGTGGGCCGAACAGGCTGCTTCATTGTGATTGATGCTATGCTAGAACGTATCAAGCACGAGAAGACCGCAGACATTTACGGACATGTAACACTCATGCGCGCCCAGCGCAACTACATGGTGCAGACAGAAGACCAGTACGTCTTCATACACGACGCACTCCAGGAGGCCGTCAACTGCGGCACCACCGAAGTGCCCGCGAGAAACCTGTACGCCTACATCCAAAAACTGACCCAGATAGAGGGTGGAGAGAATGTCACCGGCATGGAACTTGAGTTCAAGGTACAAACTCAGATCACACCTGAAAACTGTTGCATGTGACTTTCTATTTCCTCATGTTCTAAACATCATGTATTGCAGTTTACATCTGCACTCCTGTGTTTCCAGTCCTCTTTTGGCCCACCAGACAGAGCGGGGCCTGTGGTTTCCTCTTTAAACGATTTACTTTACTTGTATTTATAATACGACATGTGATAGATCCCCACCTTTTGCTTTCTCCTTTCATACTTCCTCTTTGTTGAGCAACCGTGGGTTTGGTTTACATAAAAATCTCCCAAAGGTTTTTTTTTTTCTACCATAGAACATTTGCAAGAAGAAAATCAGCAGCAAACTGTACATTCACAATAATAATTTTTACCAGTTTCATGTAGCAGATTTCAAGCTTTTCTATTGTATTGCTTTTCTTTTCCTTCATTTATTGTCTTGCTTCAAGATAGTGACATTCTCCAATAAAAGATTACCAGTTTACTACTACTGTCTGACTCGGCACACTTATGTCTACATGTCCTTTCCATTTTAATAAAGTTTGGTTTATTTATAAAGAGGAATTCACAACAAATGTCATGTCAAGCACTCTGTTCAAGAAAGATCCAGTTCATATCTAGTTATACTGAACCCAGTTTGGTCAAATCAATCAATTTCATTCCTAAACAATCTAGTCATATAGTACATACAATCCCTTTGCAGAAAATTCAATCAATTATATAATGCTAATTGATAAAGGTCAAGAAAACCCAGCTGATTGTGTTAAGTCTGACTTTGCAGAAATTATTCATCCTAACTAAATGTGGTTACTAGGGGGAGCAACCACATCCTATTATCAGGAAGATACCCACCAGCAGAACCAGGCTTACAAGGAGCAGCCATCTGCGGTTTGAGAGAACAGGGTGAAGACATAGAAAAAAACAAAGGAATAGTCCAGGAGTACTTTCTATGGGAAAGAAAAGCGAAATGTACAGTTAATCTAGGAATTGGTCTGTCATTGGCTTCATCCAGGATAGAAAGTGTGCTAAATGCTGAACAGCACTGAACAAGGAGTACTTTCTGTAAAACCAAAAAGAGAGATAAGTTTAACAGCAGCAATAGTTCCCAGTTGTTCCGTCCAGGAAACAGACAGTTAAACATAAAATCACTGTGCTGAAAACATTGTACACAAAGTAATGGCAGCAGTGGCTCCATCAATGACTGTAACGCAACAAAACACAGAAGCACAGGAGGACAGCAGAAGAGTTAGGAGTACTTTATATTAAGGCAAAATGAGACATCTTAAAGGAGTTTAGATTTGTAACCACTGTGTACATTTGATGTCAAACATAATCCATCCCTAAAGAAAAGAAGACGCAGCTATGTCATTGCATTTACCCATCATTTTCATGCTCATGAAGATCTCCGTCTCTTTTTACCCATCCAGCGTTTAGCCAACACTAAAGCTCACACATCGCGATTCATCAGTGCCAATCTCCCCTGCAACAAGTTTAAGAACCGCCTTGTTAACATAATGCCATACGAGTCCACACGAGTGTGTCTTCAGCCCATCCGAGGGGTGGAGGGCTCAGACTATATTAATGCAAGTTTTATTGATGGGTACAGGTAAGCTTCAAGGCATAATAATTTAATAATAACTGTGGTTTGTTTTGAAGTTATGTCACATGGTTGCATCTGATTGTTTCCCCCAGGCAACAGAAAGCTTACATTGCAACACAGGGGCCGTTGGCGGAGACCACAGAAGATTTCTGGAGAATGCTCTGGGAGCACAACTCCACCATTGTAGTCATGCTGACCAAGCTCAGAGAAATGGGCAGGGTAATTGATACTTCTCCGCTCTAAACCCTTTGTTCTTATAGCTATATAAAAAAGTACAATACATAATATATTCCATAAAACTCATGTGAAAAGGAATGTTGTGACTCACTGTGGTCTATTTTTCCAGGAAAAATGTCACCAGTACTGGCCAGCAGAGAGGTCAGCCAGATACCAGTACTTTGTGGTGGACCCCATGGCCGAGTACAACATGCCCCAGTATATCCTGAGAGAGTTCAAAGTGACTGATGCTAGGGTACGCTGAGATTGTTTTGTAAACCAAATATTAAGGAATAAATGTGATCCAAGTCTGGGTTGTAACCCATTTTGACTCATGCAGGATGAAGGAATCGCCTAGAGGTCAGCTGGAAGATCATACGCCTTTATTCAACCCGCTCTTTAAATTTGGGCCTCTGGTGTAATGAATTTTTGAACACAGAGTTAAAGGCCACACAAACAATTATGAAAGTGTCAAATAATACAATTTCCCGATTTTAATTGGCTCATGAAAAGGTTTAGAAAAACAAGCTGAGGACTGATTTTAATTACCTAGATCTACTTGGATTAGTCATTACGTCAACAGGTTGGCATTTTCTCAAATATTTGTTTACACCAGCTTGTGGCCTGAAGTGCAACAGAAGTGTAAATCCAAATTTCCGCAAATCATGACACTTGTCAGAGTGTAATAATGCTTAAAAAAAAAACATAACTAAAATGCAAGTGGTGCCGGCAGCACTGAGCTGCGGCAGTTTTTAATTCCATCAAAGGCTCAGACAGATAAATGGTGCAGCCTCCCACCTTTGTGGAGCGTGTTACACTGTCTCCTCAATGGGATTGGTTTCCTTGTCACTGGGGTAGAACATCACTTAAGCAATGCACACCCTAAAAGTAAAACTCTCCCCTAAAACCTGTCAAAAGCCGCACATCAAAGCAATCAGCATCTTTAGTATATTAAATAAATTAGGGTGTAATAATGAAAGTCATTCTTTGATGTTACCTGGGTGACACATTTTCAGGAGTAACATTTACTAGTGGAAACCCAAACATGTTTTTTCTGTTTCTGCCTGACGCCAAATAGGTCTAAGTTACCACAAACAAACAGAATCTTTAAAATAATGATAAATAATCAAATTATTTCCCGTCAAAATTAACATTTTAGAAATCTCTAACATCAGTTCTTCTAACAAACAAATGAAAGTGCTTTCAGCACTCATGTTGAGTACTAGGATAACAATGAAAATGCATTTGGAGATATCTACAAACGTATAATAATGTATTAACTACATGGTAGATATTTAAGAATCTATTTATGATTTCTGCAGTGTTCTTTCTAGAGGTTAAGAACTTGATTGGGAAAATCTGTAGCTGATATCCCAAATCAAATGAAAGGGAAAAGGATGTTATTTGTTGTTAAATATTGACATATGCACTATAGTTTTTACTTGCTTAAGTAAACTAATTAATTAGATATGTGTTGCTAAATATAATATATATATATATATATATATAATTTTTATATATATATATTATATATATGTATAAAATATAATAGTATGTATTAAAATATATATGTTTTGTATATATATATATATATATATGTGTGTGGTATATAAAATAATATATATTTATATATTAAAATATATAATATATATATATGTATGTATGTTTTTATGTATGTGGTGTGTTGTGTATAAATATTTTTTTGTTGTGTGTTTTTTGTGTGTGTGTAATATATATTTATGTTTGTTTGTGTATATATATTTGTATGTGTGTGTGTTATTTATATTATGTATGTGTGTGTGTATATATTTATATGTATGTGGTGTGTGTTTTATATTTATATTTATGTTTGTGTTGTGTGTTAAAATATATATATTATTTATGTGTGTGTGTGTGTTTATTTTATATTTTTTTAAAAATTATATTATGTGTGTGTGTTTTTTTTTGGGGGGTTTTTTTGTGTGTGTGTGTATAATAAATATATATAAAAATATATAATGCACTTTAAATAAATGCAAAAAAATTTTGTAAGATCCATTAAAAAAAAAGTTTATCTGCTTTTTTTGTGTTGCGTGTGAAATTATAAAAATAAAATTTATTTTTGGTTAAGAAAATTACATGGCTGCCAAGTGTATCAACTATCATATAAAAAAATGATAAAACCAAGTTATGTATCTTTTTTTTTTTTGCTAAAACCATCAGATAAACCATTCAAATAACAAAAAAATCTGAATTTTCTGACAATAGTTTTTTTGTATCAGGCTCTACAGGATTGAAGATTTTTAGAAATGTGGTTTCTCCTACAATTTCAGTTATGAAGATCATGAAACCTAAATTTAAAAGAAGTAGTAAATTTTTAAAGACATAAATTTAATTTCAGTTCTTACTCGTATGTAATTCTTTGAGGACAAATGATATTGCTGGAATCTAAAGAAATTAACTACTGATGGGAGTGTGTTTTGATTATATTTTAACATGGCATGCCATACATTTTACCTTTTCTTCCCCGTTTTCAGGATGGACAGTCACGAACAGTGAGGCAGTTTCAATTCACTGACTGGCCTGAACAAGGAGTGCCAAAATCAGGAGAGGGTTTCATCGATTTTATTGGCCAGGTACATAAAACAAAAGAGCAGTTTGGCCAAGATGGTCCCATCTCAGTCCACTGTAGGTGAGTGATCAAACATACCACAACACACTGGGCAGCCTTTTTTTTTTAAACCATGTGATTGAACTACACCATGAACATCTTTTCTCTGTTCGTTTGATTTGCACAGCGCTGGAGTTGGCAGAACCGGAGTTTTCATTACCCTCAGCATCGTCTTGGAACGAATGAGATACGAGGGAGTAGTAGACATCTTTCAGACAGTAAAAATGCTACGGACACAAAGACCAGCGATGGTACAGACAGAGGTGAGTCAACTTAACAACAAACTTCATTGTGTTTTGTTGGGATCTTATGTGATAGAAGAACACAGAGTTGTGCATAGTTGAGAAACGCAAGGAAACTTTTACATGATTTTCAAACATTTTTTTGCAGATGAAATTCTTATAAATGTGGTGTGACTTTGCCCCCTTAGTCAGCAATTTGTAAAACTGCCTTTTACTGCAGTTACAGCTGCAATTCTGTCAGTGTATGTTTCTAAAAGCTTTCCACACATAAAAACAGAAATTTCTGCAAATTCAGAAAATTCTTCTACGAAAAATAGATCAACCTCAGTCAGAAAGGATGCAGAGGGCTTCCACAGATGTAAGTCTTGCCACAGAATCTAAACTGGATCCCAATGGATTTTAACTCCACCTCCTTGGCCGGCCTGTTAGATTAGGTGGACGGCCAGATCTTGGTATGTTTTCAATTGTGCAGAGCTCTCTATTGTCAGATGATGATTTAAATACTTTCTGTGAGTTGTTCAAAGCTCGGGATGTTGGTTTCAAACCAGACCCTGCGTTAAACATTTCCACAACTTTATCTCTGTGCCTTGGTCTTCATGCTGTTTGTTCACTTTATTTGAGGGTCTCCGAGTAAAGGTGCTGAATACAAACACGCTGCAACCTTGTCATATTTCAATTGTTGGGAAAAAATAAATAAATTGAAAACCGTGTCTGATTTTCCCTCCACTTCACAATTATGCGCTACTTTGTTGTTCATTTGTCACATAAAATCAAGATAAAATGTATTAAAGTTTGTGGTTTTAATCAAAGTCAAACTTCTAACTCAAGTTTATTTATCAAGCACATATAAAATAATTTCTGTTGAAACTGCTGTTCGAACTGCTGAACAAAAGAAGAAATTAGAAATAGAATAAAATCTAAAAACTGTTATTGAGTGATCTGAAAATACAAGGCACTGTAGGATACTACATTTCTGAGAGCATGGGAGACTCAAAATCAGCTGCTGTGATTATAACACATTATTTTACTTCAGGTGCTTGAAAGGTCTGGAAGGATTTCAGGAATCCTCCAGAGCGAAGAGATTAACTTAAGCAAGCCTCTGTTAAAGACTATGATTAATTTAGTGGCTGAATAAGTTTACAGGAGCCATGTGTGCTCTCCACTGCAGTCTTATTGCGTCATTTCAGATGCAGTGGCTAGCTATGAGTACATGTTTTTACGTTTAACAGAAAAGCCAGTTAGTGTGATATTAACCACAAAATGAATGATACGGAATGATTTGGTTTGTAAGACACTAAAGTTTTCTCTCTTTCCAGGATCAATACCAATTCTGCTACAGAGCTGGCCTGGAGTATTTGGGAAGCTTTGATCACTATGCAACGTAAAACACCCAGTATTGGAAGACAAAAGTGGAGGGCCCTTTGGGAGAAAAAAGAAATCCAAGCGAGCCTCTCTTCTGAGCCATACATTTCTGCTTGAGAAAGTACTCCTTAACTCCTTGCTAACAATTCATTTAAGTGTTGGATGTGCGACATGACTCGTCAAAAAATGAAAAAGCTGATTCCTGGAGGACCAAGTAATTTCCCCAACAAGCCCAAATAAAACTAACCTTGCCTTGAAACACAAGCGTGAAAGGGGGGAATCCTGACTGTTGAAGCATCGTAGGGAATTACCTTTTCTTTTTTTGCTTCAAGGATTCATTTTGGGGCTCATAAAACTTAATGAAACCAACGCAAGAAAAAAAGTTAATGAACAATAATGACGTTGTCAGAAATGCATCAGTGATTATGACCCATAACGAGAGACAACGGAGGCACACAGAAATGCAGGGGGAAGCAATTCAATGCACATTGTACAAAAAGGAAAAACAAACAAGGAGGAAAAACATCAAATCTGTTTCACAATCAAGTCCACACATCACACCAAGAAGACAATGCCTGGTCCACAGGAGCAGGACAGACAAAGTAATAATGAATATATAAATAAATACCCCTTTTATCCTGTCACAATGTTGATTCATTTCAGTTTCGGGGAGAGGGTAAAGTTAAAAAACAAAAGTATTGATTTAGTTTTTTATTATAAAGTTGATGTGCTTTTTTTGAAATGTCTTTTTTTTTCTTTTACAGAGAAAAAACATTTTTTTAAAGCTGTAGAACTGTTCTATTGTACGTGCTGTTTTTGCAGAGAATCCACTTGCTCATTTTCATGCACTTCAAAATCCACACCATGCATAATGTAACTTCCTTCAGGAATTTTTTTGGAGGGCAATTTTAGTCTGGAATTATTCATATTTTAATTTGAGTTTGTTGTTCACAGTCACTCATGTGGTAACCTGATTACTTCCATTAGATTAAAGGGCATATATCATCATTTTCTCCAACCTTTCCTTTTCAACTGTGTTCAGGGTTGTAGCTTAAGATAGTAATATTAATTAGCATGTCCGAAATATGTAAAAAAGGAAAAAAAAAAGGATGAGAGAAAAATCGAGCACAATGCAGCCGAGAAGGCAGCTGAAAGTTGCCTAAGAGTGATGGCATCATGTCTGGAACGCCGAACCCAGACGTGCCATCAACATCTGCCCAAGACAAAAGTAGTGATTGCAAAATAAACCTCAAGCACGAGAAAAGTATTCTGAGACTTGCTTGTAAACTTAACCGGCACCCTACCCAGGGATGTCCTCAGGCGTTATTCTGAGGACACAGTCTAAAGCTCTGCTCAAGTCCATCTTGACCTTTGACATGTTTGACGTGATGGATTGAAAAGAAGTTAACATACTAATGTACAGTCCGACAGCAGCTGCAGTCACACTCCTTCATTTGGCTCAGAAAAATTTGCCATGACTGAGGCCATTCATTTTAGCTATACATGCAGGAAGATCATTTGGAGAGAGCATTTATTGATTCAGTGCAATCTGCAAACATCTTTAGATGATTAAAAATTTTATATCACAGTAAAATAATGCCTTTTCTTACCTGATAAACTTTAAGCTCATAACCAACAGCTGGGGTGGCCTAAATAGTCTGGATGATGACTCACTGCTCAAGCTATCTATTGTAGCTCTACCATGAAGTACGTTGTGTCCTCATTCCTCAGGCTTGGGTTGTGATGTCACTTAAATCCAATATAGCATTTTGTTTTTTTACAGAATTCTGGCCCAAAAAGCATTTCCAACAGAGACTGTTTTCACCTGTATTTATCTCCCATGTTTCCTGCATAGAAGATCTTTGAAGCAAAAGTGCCCACTCCATTCTTTGTGTGGCCAATAAATTGCCACACATCAAATTGAGAAATTCCTGTTGAAAAACATATTTTTTTTTCAATTACAGACCATTACAGACACAACGTCATCATCCATATATGGTAGTGCCTTCCTGTTTTAGTGGGCTTGACTCAGAAGGCTCATTTTGTTTCAGACAAGTGTATTTATTATTTATTATTCCGAAAGGCCTATTTTGATTTGTTTTAAACTTGGAAGATTTTCAGGTTTTCTAGCTCTAAAATATGATGATATATGCCCTTTAACCGGGGCCTTGTGGAATCAACAGGGGTGAGCAAAGTATGAAGTTGCTGCTACCGATTATCTTAGTTCTTCCATGTTACAATGAGAAGAGAAAACTTGATGAATTTGGTATAAATATATAACTATATACTGTCAAATATGTGAAATATGTATATCAAAGTATAGACATAACATTATATATAAAGTATATAGTTTAAAAGTATATAAAGTATGGATTGTGTTTGAAAGCCTTTAAGCAGGGAGTTGTGTGTCATGAGGGGAAATGGAGATTTTTCACTGGAATGCACATCAGTAAAAAAAAACTGTATTCTGATTCAGTGCATCTTTTCTTGTGCAATAAATGTGTTTTAGATTTAGATTTTTTTTTTCCTTTGTATATGTGGAGATCTCATTAACTAATGACTTTCTTATACACTCCCCCTCCCAACAACCAGGCGGCAGTGAAAGTGTTCCCGGTTGCATCTTTGTTTAAAAAAAAAAAATAACTCTCAGCCAGTTTGAAATTAGAGGCAGTCACACTCCACACAATAAAGATAGTTAGAAAGACGTCACCTTATTCAAATAAGATTAATAGGTTTCTTTCGCTTTGCATCTAGAGTGCCTTATATTTATGCCTGTTTTATAATGTTTTATTTACCATTCATGTATCCTTTAAGTAATCTGTGCATTTAGTGGAAATTAAAATGTAAAGTTTATGTACCTTCAGTGTTCATTAACTTTCTTGTGCCATTACAGAGGCTGAGGGAATCGGAACAAGACAACCACTAAAAAGATTTTAAAAGTAACTAACATCCAAAAAGACAAACTACAAAAAAATAAATTACACAGTTAGGGGAGGGAACATGTTTCAGAAGTAAACGGGTTGAGATTTAAAAAGATGAATTCACAAGCGGATACGACAAACACAAGTTGTCAATGACTGGCTGCTTCTTTATGCCTTTTGTCTTTATACGTGACACCTCAGAACAAATTTAGAGACAAAACATCTCCTCTGTTACCCTGACAATCTTAACAAGTTCTTAAACTGGCTTGAGCAGCATTACTTATTTCTCCCCGGGGGGTTTTACCACCAAACTTAAAGAAATGACGGCATTGTAAAATTGGTGCTATTTGAGGCCCAACTCTGGTCAAGAACCACTTTTGTCATCTTATTTTTCTTTGTGCTGGATAGGTTTTTATAGAATCTCCCTAAGACAAAAACGAACAAAACACTTTGCTTCAACATCGATAAAAAGTTGGTGAGCTCACCTTCTCCTACCTTCTGCTTGTTTTATTACCACCAGTCAAATAGTGAATGTAGGGCAGCACAAAGCAGAATTTCTAGTTGGATTTATAACACAGTTTCTGACTGAGTTTATAAACACTTATGGAGTTTCTTTTATTCAAGTTTTTTAAACCCCACTTGAAAAGGCATGTGTAACTCTGGTGCTGTTCATTCTGCCCCATACTTTTCTGTTTTGGTCTTTTCATCCACAACTTCTTTGGGTAAGAAAAGGAGCCATCTGCCATGAACGTTTCATAAGTTAAAAGAATTTCTTATAATCCACTGATAGGTGATTATGTGGAAATGTGGATTTGTAATCCCAAAAAAATATAAGGATCTTATCCCAGAATGCAACCGGCTCATAATTTCTTAAAATGGATTAAGGATTACTGTTTTATCGAATCTAAGAGTTGGCGGGCAAAAATAAGGACTGGTACCAAAATCAAAGGAAATGGGTTGGGTAATCACAATTTATCGCCATAATATACAAAGAAATGCATTGAGTTAATATGATATACAAAGTTTACATGGTTAGAAAATTAGCCAGTATGATTAAAAAAAAATCCTGTTCTATTGCTACAAACTATGACAATATTTTCCTATTTTTACCATCACAGAATATCCCCTCCTCTCTCCACGAGCCTTAGTATCTTAGTAGCCATTCACAAATTAAGCTGGTGATATCAGGGCATCTTGTTTGCAGGCATAGTGAGACTAAAACCGTAATCTCCCCAGAATCTGACCATTTACAGAAATTGAGAGGATCAAATGTTTGCTAAAAAGAGTACCCAAATCAGTTTCTGGGTTCTACTGAGGACACCAGATGTCAAACTTTCATTCAACATTAAGTTTGCACAATAAAAGCTGAAAATTGATCACTCAGCTCTATTCTGTATCTTCTAAATTTAACTGAAAAGATTTGTTTTTGGGTGGTGTGAAAAGCTGGCTATCTGGCTGTGGAAAAATGAAAAGTTCTTTGCCAGTTTAGAACCAGTTCTACCACTAGCTTGGGTGGAAAACCCATATCTGATGGCTTTGTGGATGTGCATTCCAGGTGCTTTCTTTTCCCTTATTAGCAAAAGCAGCTATGAGTTTTTGTTTTACTCCTTTTCCTGATTGTTTTGTCACAATAGTCTCAGAACATGTTCATGTTTTTCCTCATCTGATTCTTCTTATTAGTTTTTCCATATGCACAGTAAAGAACTGCAAAGTGGCTAAAACTCAGCCAAGTAGGAAAGACTTGCACTTTCTCTTATCTTTGTACTATGCACTGCCCTATTGATTCTGAACCCAATAATGTATTACTTGAACCCATCTCTTAGAAGAAAACTCCTCAGACATTCACTTTGTGTGTATGTAAATAACACAGAAAAAGGTATCAACTCGTGGAAAAGACAAAAAATAAGCAAAAAGAGTTCCTGGCACAGAAGAGCATTCGTTCTGAAGCCACCATGGTTTACTCCAGCAGATGACTTCAGACAAATCTGTCCCCCAATCATCTGTTCTTGTGGCTTTGCCATTTGAGCTTGGAGTGTCATTACCAGAAATAAACATTGTGTTCTCTGCTCTCTCTATCTATCTCTCGTCTGGATGCATAGACTGATAACTAAATAATGAAATTGTAAAAAGAAAAAAAAATATGGCTTGTTAAAAAGATTATACGATTACCTCTGATTAGTTGTAAGCGTAAACAGTTTCTTTTTTCTGAATGAAAGGAGTGCTTTTTATTTTCTTACTTAGGTTACATTGGTGGAGAAAGAAGTCTGTAAGAAAACCAGTTCTTTGCTGACACGAGTTCCATTTGTTATAAATGAATTCTATTAAAAAATGTCAGTGTTTATGCATCGCCGTTTCGTTTGTTTCCCTCCATCTCACTTTGCCTCAAAGCAACAACAAAAAAAAAGAAAACACAGACTGGTGTAGCCATTTTACCCCCTGCTGGTCTGGGTCCAACACATTATCTACAGTTCTCTGGTGAAATAGGGGAAAATTAAGTCTCACCACATTTGAACAAATTTCCATAGTTCTGTTTTGTCTGTTACTGATGTAACCCACAATGAATCATCTCAGGAACGTCTAACAAATGATGCAATGTTTTGTTTTTTTTCAACTCTCTTTGCTTTCCTAACACACCCCCAGTTACACACTGTGTTCTACATTAAACTACACAACGGGAAGTATTCATAGCGCTGCTCTTTTTCCACATTTAGTTATGTTACAGCCTTATTAAATGGTATCAAATCTCTTTCCTCAAAATTCTACACACAACACATTGATATGAAAATGTGAAATATGTTTGTTTGAGATTCTTGCAAATTTATTACAAAGAGAAAACTAAGAAATCACATTTACATGAGTATTCACAGTCTTTGCCATTAAGGTCAAAATTGAGCTGAGGTGCATACTGTTTCAACTGTTCATCGTTGAGATATTACTACAGCTTAAATGGAGTCCACATGTGGTACATCCAGTTGATTGGACATGATTAGAAGAGGCACACACCTGTCTATATAAGGACCCACAGTTGACAGTGCATGTCAGAGCACAAGCACCAAGCATGAAATCAAAGGAATTGTCTGTAGACCTCAGAGACAGGATTGTCTTGAGGCAGAAATCTGGGGAAAGATACAGAAAATGTCTGCTGCTTTGAAAGGTCCCAATGAGCACAGTGGTCTCCATCATTCATAAATGGAAGAAGTTTGGAACCACCAGGACTCTTCCTAGAGCTGGCGGCCAGCTAAACTGAGTGAATGGGAAAAAACGGCCTTAGTCAGGGAGGTGACCAAGAACCCTATGGTCACTCTGTCGAAGTTTTAGCGTTCCTCTGTGGAGAGAGGAGAACCTTCAAGAAGGACAACCATCTCTGCAGCAATCCACCATTCATGCCTGTATGGTAGAGTGGCCAGACGGAAGCCACTCCCTAATAAAAGGCAGATGGCAGCCTGTCTGGAGTTTGCCAAAAGGCACCCTAAGGACTCTCAGACCATGAGAACTACAATTCTCTGGTCTCAAGCAACAAAGATTTGAACTCTTTGATGTAAATGTCAGGCATCATGTTTGTAGGAAACCAGCCACTGCTCAACACCAGGCCAATACCATCCCTACTGTGAAGCATGGTGATGGCAGCATCATGCTATGGGGATGTTCTTCAGCAGCAGGAACTGGCAGACTAGTCAGGATGGAGGGAAAGATGAATGCAGCAATGTATAGAGACATCCTGGATGTGTTGCTTCTGACCACAGAGCCGTTTTTTAAGCAGGATAACGACCCAAAGCACACAGCCAAGATCTCAAAGGAGTGACTTCAGAATCCCTCTGTGAATGTCCTGGAGCTGAATGCTGAATGTGATTCAGTCTTCTCATGTATCAAAAATCTGACGGATAAATTTGCCCATCATTCCTCCCCCTTCCATCCTTTTGTTGTTTCTTAGTTTGTTCTTTTTGGGCGTTTCAGGTTGCCACACATCACCGTCCACCTTTGATTATTTCTTCATTCCTTCCTTTGCGCTTTATTCTCTCATTTGGTTGCTCTTTCCTTTTTTCTATCCTTCATTATTTCCTTTGTTCCTGTCTTATTTGTGTCTTTTTATTTGTTCCTTCAGTTTTCCATCCACCCATCCATCAATTCTTCTTTGTTGTATTTCAGTTGTTTCTTTGGGTATTTATCAATTCCCTTGTTCCTTTCTTGTGTCCATCCCTTTCTTCGAGTATTTTCCTCATTCAAATGTCCTTCCTGTAATCATTTCTTCTATGGCCTTTCTTCCTTTTTCATCTTTTCTTCCACCTTTTGTTCATGCCTTTTTTATTGTTTTTGTTGTCCTTTCTGTTCATCCTTCAGTTGTTTCCATTTCTCTTCTGGCTTTTGGTTGTTCCTCCTTTCCTGCTTTCCTTCTCTTTTGCTCATTCTGTTGTTTTAATCCAGTCTCAGCTCTTTTATATTCTATATTTAAAGCCTGACCACTGTGGAAATATCTACTGTAAATTCATCATGACCTTTAGTAATTTTAAAAATCAAAACAAAAGGACTGGGAACTTTGGAAGCTTGAGTCTGGAAAAGTATGGAATTTTTCTATGAGAAATTTGCATGAACATTTAACATTTAAGCAAGATATTCCATATATTTATCAAAAATAATCATGCTTCCTATATTGAAGAAACCACTAAGAACTAGTAATTGATGTAATTAAAAATACATTTTATATTGACCAAACTTTCTCAGTTTGTTTAATGTAGTAAAAAGAAACAAAAACAGACCAAATAAAACTAAGACCCCAATGGGAACAGGAAGCCCTTTGATTGATCCCATTATGAATAGTGTGGGTGCACTGGGATGTGATGTAGAATTCCCAGTGTTCAACTCCATCATGACCGTGTGTATTACTTTTCCTTGGCATTTGCCATCTCGTTTAATTTTTTTTTCCCACATTTAATAATTAACTGAGCGTCAGTGAAAGAAATTTCAGTGTAGTAAGAGTGCCCCATGATGGTCAGAGAAATATTAAGCAAATTAATTAAAGTAGATAATGTGCCATCAGTTGAAGAATCCAATATGCAGAGGTGATTAAGGCTTTTTTTATAGTGTTGCATGAGATTAAGTAACGTGATTATTGAATCATTGCCGTGATTTTCGAGTTGCATTGATTCAATAGCAGTATACAGGGGTTGGACAATGAAACTGAAACACCTGTCATTGTAGTGTGGGAGGTTTTGTGGCTAAATTGGACCAGCCTGGTAGCCAGTCTTCATTGATTGCACATTGCACCAGTAAGAGCAGAGTGTGAAGGTGCAATTAGCAGGGTAAGAGCACAGTTTTGCTAAAAATTTGAAATGCCCCGACACATTATGGGTGACATACCAGAGTTCCAAAAAGTGGACAAAGTGTTGGGGGCACGTCTTGCTGGCGCATCTGTGACCAAGACAGCAAGTCTTTGTGATGTATCAAGAGCCCCCGGTATCCAGGGAAAAGGTCAGCATACCCCAAGAAGGACGCCCCGGGCCAAAAGGATTAACTCTGTACGAAGAGGAAGCTGTCTGAAAGGGATGTTCGAGTGCTAAACCCAGATTGTATCCAAAAACATAAAACCCACGGCTGCCCAAATCACAGCAAAAATTAAATGTGCCCTCAACTCCCCCTTTTTCCACCAGAACTGTCCCTTTTCGGGAGCTCCACAGGGCCCATTAACAGGGCCGGGCTGCTTAGCCAAACCTTTGGTCACTCATGGCCAATGCCAAAAATCGGTTTCAATGGTCCAAGGAGCCGAATCTTGGGCTGTGGACAATGTGAAATATGTATTGTTCTCTTTTAGTTTACCTTTTTAGTTTTCCCCCCACATCCGGGAGAGTTACCGGTGTTGGGGGAGAAGCCCCAAAAAAGCGTACCACCCAGACTGTTGCATGCCCCGGTGAAGCATGGGGGTGGATCAGTGAGGGTTTGGGCTGCCCATATAAAAATGGCATTCCCTTGGCCCCAATACTGCGTCAAAGCCCTGGGGGGCGTCACTGCCAAGGGCTACCGAACCATTCTTGAGGACCCCATGTGCAATCCAATGGTTAAAACATTTTATCCTGAAGGCGGGGGCCGGGGGTGTATCAGGATGACAATGCACCAATACACACAGCAAATTTTGAAAAAAAATTTTGGGTTTGATGAACATGAAAGTGAAGTTGAAAAATCTCCCATGGCCGGGGCAGAGTCACCAGATCTAAATTTATTGAGCCCCCTTTTTGGGGTGTTTTGGGAGGCGAGTCAGGAAACGTTTTTCTCCACCAGTATCACGTAGTGACCTGGCCACTATCCTGCAAAAGAAGGGGCTTAAAATCCCTCTGACCACTGTGCAGGGCTTGTATATGTCATTCCCAAGACGAATTGATGCTGTATTGGCCGCAAAAGGAGGCCCTACACCATATTAATAAATTATTGTGGTCTAAAACCAGGTGTTTCAGTTTCATTGTCTAACCTCTGTATTTCTTGGTTTACATTGTGAGAGCTGCTGTTCTTGTGGGGTAGTTTTTCAACATGTTTTAATCTACTTCATGTTGTGAGATAGGCACTGCATTGTGGTTAGTCAAAGTGGTCAAAAACTGAAAATTCATTGGTTAACTAGGGGGACAAGTATATTTTCACATAGAAACATACAGACACCAAACATGTTCAGGTGTCTCTTTGATGAACGCTTAACAGTCAGAGTGCCGGTTTCGATTGATCCCGTGCATTTTGTTGTACCATTAAACTATGACTTTTCTTTTTCCCGGGAAAAAAACACTGTATTTTAAAAAAAAAAAATGGGGAAGAGGGTTAGGGGGGGGGAAACAAACTTGAAAATCTTTTTCCGGTTGCTTCTGTGGTAAAAAAATAGTGACTTAAAGGGTTTTGTTTTTAGTTTTACTCTTGCACCATCGGCTGTGTCTTTTTAACCCAAAGGTTTTTATCGAATCTCTCTGTCAAATGGTAAAGACAACTGTTTGCCATGTAAGAACTGAATGCAGGGCTTCGGCTTTTCAGTTTATTTTATTTTCACTGAAAATAAAATAAAAGGGTTTTGGAAAAGGACCCAAAGTGAGTGCTTTACCTTTTTTACAGAAGAGCCCATGTTTTCCCGGGCCTTTTCCCCAAAAAAATAGAAAATTTTTGAGATAACGTATTAAGTCACCCTGCAGTGTTTCATCTTTTAGGTGCTCTCAGGCAAAGACTACCCTCTCTCTTGTCAGGATAGATGGCTTGTGGTGGTGGGGGTCTGGACCTTGCTCAGGACCATCTGGAGAGCTTGGTTGCTTGCGGTCCTTGTGCTGCCGGGCGCTGAGCTTTGTGTGTCCTTGTAGGGTTGCTGTTATAACTATTTCTTTTATTTTTTTCAGTTTGTTACTGTTGTCTGTGTCTCTCTGGTTTCCCCTGCCTATCTGGCTCTTTCCCTTCTGTCTCATAATCTTTGTTTATTATTATTCTCACCTGTTGTGGCCTGTCCAATTTGTTGCCTGAACCTTGTACAACCAGTCCTCCTTTCACAAATTTAATAAAGTCAATGTGCAACAGGGGAAATGTTTTTCGCCCTTTTGTAGAACAAATTTGCCACTGGTAATGTAAGGCAACCAACCCCACCATTCTGTTTGGATAAGCTGCCTGGACAGGACACTGTTAAAAAAAAAAGAAAATATTCAGGAATCAGAAAGCAGTCTACAGTCAGCTTAATTAATAGACATTCTTCCACCTGATAAACAACATGCACAGCCAGGTATGCGTGAGTTGGAAACATGTTGTTCCTAAACTCACTGTCAGATATTTGCGATGTTTAAAATCAATATTCAGCCCACAGATTGGTTGAAACATTATAAATAACAACATGTACTTGCCTCAGACAGAAAACGTTGTCTGA
Source organism: Crenichthys baileyi (assembly GCA_036173005.1). Classification (NCBI taxonomy): domain Eukaryota; kingdom Metazoa; phylum Chordata; class Actinopteri; order Cyprinodontiformes; family Goodeidae; genus Crenichthys; species Crenichthys baileyi. Next base: position 20,977 of record JAHHUM010001323.1, on the reverse strand, counting down.
GAGATTATGTGTCAAAAGCATTGACACGCTACAAGATGTAGAGAGATGATGATCCTGCCATGATTGTTCTGTGCACGAAATGATATTTGTTGCTCTCTCTTTCTGTAAATCACATCTCAAACTGAACACGGGGCTGAACAGCAGTGAAGAATACAATCCTATCATAAAGCACTGTTTTACTCATGCTGATGTTTGATGTTTCCTGCTGTGCAAGGAAACCTTAGTGTTGCATCAGCTTACATCCTTTTTATTTCTTTTAGCCTAGCCACCCCCTCAAACAATTCAATCATTACTCCGCAGCCTGAGGCACAAGTGATGGTATTATGCAGATTACTAAATGGCAGGAAGAACCCCAGCTTTACTTTGTCTCTTGTTTCACACAATTTCTTGAAAATGGTCTAAAATCAACTCCTTAATGTCTGTCTCGAGCTGTCACACTATAGCAGACCATCTCTCGATCAAAGTGGAACTTGTGTCGTCATTGCGATCCATGTTTTTTCCCTGGAGGAGGCACTTCTGCAGAGGGTCGTCTCCATCTATCTGCTGTTTCTGCAGAATTATGAAACCAAGCAGCTAGTCCCAGCAATATGCTCAAGTCGTCCTTCACTTAATCACTCCTTGTTTAAACAATGACAGCTTGTGTTTTGTTCAACAATGCTAAATTTGGTAAAACATTTTTGTCTCAATAGAGAAAACTGTCTCAATGATGACAGAAATGTTTGTTTCAGCTCTGCAGCAACGAAAATGTTATCTTGGTAACAGAGAATTCAATTACGTCAGAGCTGATTCCTGCTGGTCCAGACAGACACTGTATTCGCTCTCATAGCTCCATCGCTGTGTGACAAACAATCACCTGCTACCACTTCATTAAGTCAAGTTTTTGTGATTTGTTTTACTCCAATTTTCAATAATACAGGACACTTTCTGCGCCCATTTTCATATAAATGCTGCTGTGAGCTGCTAACTACTCAAATTAAATATTATGTTGCAGGTGCACATTAAGTGCCACAATAAATCAAAAGAAAAACATTTTCTCTGAATGAAAAGCTTTTCTATTTTTTTTTTTCTTTGAGAAATTCATAATTGCTCCTGATTCATGACAAAATAACTAAAGAATGAAAGGCTTTACTGTGGCCCTGATTCACTAATATTGCGCAGCACTCAGTATTGGCTCCCCTACTGTTGTGTCTTCACCATCTTATTCACAAAGCAAATAGCATAAATTAATTGCCGGTGCAAAAATGCACATTAACAGCAGCAGGTGTAAACAATTTACATCTTTGGAAATATTTAGGATTGCATTTCTAAATCAATATTTGATAAGGATTATTTGAATGAACCCTTTCAGATCTCAAATGACAGTGGAATGATTCATCAACTGTTTCATCCAAATATAAGAAGTTTTTATCGGAACAGAAAATACATTTGTAGAAACATAGTTCAAACGTGTTGTGGCAATTTGTGATTTATTTACCATTGTTACATATTATTTAGCTATCAGATGTTTGAGGGGTTTCCTGCATGTGCACCATTTTTAAATTCACCTTACAGATTCTTAGTGAGATCAGCACCAGGACTTTGACTGGGCTAAGGACTTTATATTTCTTACTCTCAGCGGGTCCTTAATAGATTGACTGGTATGTTTAGGTCATTGTCATGTTCCAGTTCTGCTTCAGCTTCATTTTTTTTACTGATGGTCTCAGATTTTCCTCAACACATCCCCTAATACATGGTAGAATTCATGGTGGATTCTATGATGGTGAGCTGTCCAGGTCCTGCTGCAGCAAACCATCCCCAAATCATGACACTTTAACCTCCATGCAGTTGGTCTGAAGTTATTTTCCTGGACTACTGTATTTGGTTTTTGCCAAATATGTTCTCTGTTTGGTGTCGGAATAATTACATTTTGGACTCATCTGTCCAAGGAACATTATTCCAGATATCTGTCTTTGTCAGTATTCTCTCTGGCAATCTTTAGTCTAGCCTTTATGTTCTTCTTAGAGAGCAAAGATTTTCTCCCTGCACACCTTCCATTGAAGTGTGGAACCTGTGCAGTTTCTGTACAGGCACAAACTTTCTTATCAACAGTAGCAAGAGCCTGCAGCTGGGTTGGGTTGGGTTATTAGGTTTCTTGGAGACCTCTTCTAGCATCTCGTGTTCTGTTTTCATGGTGAACTTGCTAGACCTGGGCATGTTGGCTATTCGTTATTTTTTTTTTTTCTCTCACAATCCTCTACTTGAAGACCACTTTTCGTAAAGTGGTATATCAAATTCTTTCAATATCTCTTTAAAAGCATTAAAGAAAGACTCATAATGTCATATAAACTTCTGAAGGAAAAAACAAAACAAGGAGATTGTGTTTGCTTAACAGTGAAGGTTGAGGTGTCCTCTGTAAGGTATTTGAAAATTAGAAACTCATGTTTTATAGATGGAAAAGTTATGTAACTTTTCAGTGGATTTGCCTTTTCTTTTTCCTGATGATTACATAGATGAAAATAAGAAAGCAAGAACCATAACAAAAAATAATGACACTGTATTAATTTAGATCTGTGTTTGTAATATCATCAAATGGATGTCTTCTGGTACAAATCAAACTTGGAGATTCATAGTTTACGATGGTTTTTCAGAGGCAGAATTATTACTCCAATGCATTTACTTCTGTTTCTGGTGCTAAATTTTGTATGACTGTTCTAAGACATAACAAACTGCTTTCAGGGAGCTTGGCAGCTGATTAGAGGAGAGCAAAGTAATTGAATGCTGGCAAATGGTTTACAGAGTAAGATATTATGTTTGACCTTTTCTAACAATAATTATACCTCATTAATTTTGATTAGGATCTATGAGGTGGTCAAATCTCTAACGGAGGCCCAATTTTTAACATTTTACATGGTAAATTTATGGATAAATGAATTGTATCTGTTTGTTATATTAAAGCGACGTACAGCTTTACAGTCAACAATGTCAAGTGCAAAAACCTTTATCGTGATTTTATGCAACTTTTAAGAGCAAAGCTCGCAAATCCACTATCACAGGTGACTGCCTGCATAGCTAATATTGCACTTGAGCCCTAAGCGTCTGAGTAAACAGACATTGCACCTCCTGGATTGCTAGCTTGACTGAACTAAATGCCCAGTGCAGAGCAAGCGGAGCATCTGTGCTCTACAAATGAAACAGACAGCTATGGGTGTGCGAGCAGAGGAAAAACCCAGGGGCCTTTTGCCAGCAGAATGATGAAGAATGTTTCTGTGCAGCAATGAGACAGGCACCAAACCCTGCAGTCGGCCGATGATGATGACCCAAATGGCAATCCTCAATCGAGCGAGCTCTCAGTTCAGCGATGACAAACCCAGATAAAAGCCGACACTGCTGCCAAAGCTGCACTGATTTTGTGTGCATGTCACATTAGAGGTACTTTAGAGGCAGAGAGAAGGTTTGACCTTTAGTTTCTCACTGCAAAAGGAATGAAAAATAGAGGAATCCAAAGATAACAGGCTGCTAAAGGAACAAGGTCATTGGTGTGATTAAATGTTGTTTTTTTATTTCGAGGTGCAAATCCTTATTAGCTAGCTCGGTAAAAATGTTTTTCTTGGCTCTTTTATTGTCAGCTGAAATGAAACAAGATTTAAGGAGGAAAATAAAACAACTGGAGAGAGAAAAGGTAAAAACGAGAGATGACGGAAGTGGTGAGGGAAAATAAGTGAGGAACAGCCTGGGCTGCGGTTGCCGCAGTGTATAAACCTATGAAGGTTAATTTCACCAGCTCTGCATCTTGCCAACATACTAGCCATCAGAACCTCTGTAGGCCAGCCATCTGCTTTCGCTCTTTTCTCTGGCCACACTACTGATTACTGGCTGGCTTCATCTGGGAGTGGACATACGTCAGGGCCTTTTCATAAACTGATGTCTAAATGTGGGGGTGAGGGAGGGCTGGGCATTTATTATGCTACAAAACCTCAGTTTTTAGTCAGTGAGATATCTTTCAATTTCATGTCATGTACATGAAGTAAGAAATGTTGCTAAGGTTTAAACACTAAGAGCAAATGTTGGGAGCTTAGCCCAAACCAGAAATAGTCACATTTTCATACGCCAGTAGAATAAATTGTAAGTAATTTCATAAGAAAATATTAAAGAGCATGCTGTACCAGTCTTCGGCCTACAACCTGGGTTTTTGAAAGAATTAACAAAAAAAAGTGCACAATCCTGCTTGTTTTTATTGTTTTATTTAGTCATTTATCCAGGCCGTTCGGTAATTTGCTTCATTAAATCCTTCTAACATTTTGTGATGTATATTTTTTTAATTATCGTAAACCACGTTTGCACATTCTTGCTAACAAAGGTTAAGTGCACAGTCACTGTGCTCACTCAGTGCCTCATAAATGGAATTAACTCCTCATTCTAAGTTCCTGCTTAAATCTTACCTTTCCATCAAACTGTTCCACTTTTAAGCTTCGATGGTTCTCTGCTCCTACCTCATAAAAATGATACAAATTCAAATCAGAGTTTGTGACCTTTGACCCGTTTATTTTAATTGTGAAAAGTTGCAATTAGTTTCCCCACATGTTGTTTGGCCCTACAAAATTTCCTTTAAGCTGAAGGCATGCATGTGGTGGATAGAAGGTAAGGTAAAATACTGATAGACAGTCAGAATGCATCTGCTGTCAAACACACTCATTCATTTGGATCAGACACAGGGAACAAAATAGTCGAGACTGAAGTTAACCATCAAAGCTATACATGCAGGAAGATGGTTTGGAGAGAGGGGTTATTGATATAACCTGATCTGAGCATAATAGACACTTTACATTGTCAGAGGACACTCAAAAAGTCACAACCAGTCAAGAAAGGATTTCCTTATCCAAAACCCTTTTTGTTCACAAACAACAGCTGCGGTCAGGTGGTGGTCTGGCCGTTTACTCCCTGCTCAAGCTATCCGTAAGAACCGTGGTGTAAACTTTATGTTTATAGTGTTTCCAGCAGAGTGACTTTTGGTGGCTGCTGAGAAACCTGTTGTTTCGCCTGCATTTACTTTCACGTAACATAGCTCACCCACTTTTCCCTTATTGATGATCTTTGAAGCAAAAGTGCTCAACTATAGTCTTTTTCTGTGATTCCAGTAAGCTTTTACACATCCGCTCAACATGTTTCTTTTTAAAATCATCCACTCTGTGATTACAATGAGATATTTTAAAAAAGCGTTGTTGTAGACTAATTCAATTCAACTCAATTCAGTTTATCTATGTAGCTCCAATTCACAAACAGAGAAAGAATAATAGTTAAAAGCTGAAATAAGGGCAAATAATACAAAACTGGAAAGTAGTAGGATGTAGCAGAGTGAGGAATAGTGGTCATTATGTCCTCCAGCACCCTATACCTATAGCAGCAGAACTACAGAGATAGCTCTGGATAACTGAAGACACACTCTATTAAAATTTAATATCTATTTTGAAAAATGATGGAAAGACCAATTGTGATTCATGTGCTTCAAACTTTACTGATTGTTACATTTACTTCCTCTAAAATATGCTAAAATATGCATTTATATAGCGGAAAACTTCTCTTTTTGAATAGGTAGAACAGATTTCAGACATTTCTTCTGTGAATAACTGTTAGTTTGACACTCCATTTTCATTCCTACTAGTAAGATACGCACTTTTACTAACATCACAGAACCCTTCGTCCACAAATAAAACCAATCCCTTTACCACACAGAAAAAAATGAAAGCATTCAAGTGAGAAAATCATCAAGTAAACAGTGAGGCAGCGTCAGCAACTCCACAAGGCCCCACTTCAGAAAATTCAAAACAGTCCCTTTAAGGCATTACCGCATACGACCTAAATGCAAACCATTGATGTTCCAAGCTGCTATTTTTTTTTGTTCTGGATGACAACAAAAGAAAAATATACAATCAATAAGCTATTTGAAGCCATTTGGAAATCCACAGTGCACATCAATTATCCTGTCAACCGTGTGAAATAAAAGAAGAAATATAATTTATGAGTTTCCCCAACAGGTTTTTGTTGCAACCTAAAGCAATAATACACTTCCAGTCTGGTGCTCAGCTCCACTCTTTTCACACACTTCCACCTCACCAAGGGATACTTAGAGTATATATATTTTTTGCAACCTCAGAGGACATTGTGTCAATTATTCTGGGTATGGTCCTATGGACGGCTTCATTCCCTAATCAAAATAAATGGCCAGGGCAGCAGAAAGTGAATAGAGTTAAGCCCCCAATATTCCTTCGAGACTGGCAGGAGGGGGTGCTGGGCCACAAACAAATCCATTACCACAAGGTAAATAAGACACATCAGCAGTTTTCATTTGAATAGTACAAGCCTTGTGACCACCCCTCCAAAGATGGTCCATTTTACAGGCAGGGACTGATTGCATGAATTTCCCTCCTTTCCTTTTTTTCCTCTGCATGCCACTCTGCAGTCAAACTTACATAATGCATTCCGAGCATAAAAAGTCTTCCGCATATGGCTGCTGAAAACTCTCAGTGGCCATGACTAACTCACTGTAACAGGGAAAATTCAGCTACCTGCCTGGAAGATGTGGTGAAAGTGTAAGTTTAAACTTTAATGTAATACTGTAGCTTAATATGCTCTTAAGCAATTCATAGGAGGCTGAGTGGTTGGAGGTGGTGGCGAATGGAAGTAGAGGGGAGTGGGTCATTAAATTCAGCCATCATAAAATTAAGTGTTTTTCTTCCCCCACATGTTTTCCTGCTCAGCAGCTGGCAGTGATTTTACTGTCAGGGTGTATATAATTTTAGCTGATAGTGAGACAGTTCTGCTTCAGGGAGCTAATTTTTTCCCCTCAGTCAGAGAGCCTTCAAGGCTCCTGCTGCTCGGTAAAGTGTTCATGTTGTCCACCTTTGTCCCCCCTTTTTACGTTTTCATAACAAACAGATTTAGAATTGAATTCTACTTGCTGTGCGGTTGATGCAGTCAAAGTCAGTGTTGCAATAATCCAAGTTATGAAAAGAAACTAAGCAATGAATTAAGAAAAAAGTTAATTACAGGCATTGCCTAGTTTCATGACTTAATAAATCGGCTGTATTACTGACTCAATCATTCTTCTTCTACATCTTTTCTTAAGCTGCACCAGGCAGGCTGTTCGGGGACATCTATTGAATTTATCGACCTGGGCTAGGGCTGCACAATATTAGAAAGTCTTGCGATTGCGATAATATCGGTAAATATTGCATTGACGATATGAGTTGCAATACATGCCTATTTTCTTCCTTCCTCTCCTTCTTAGCTGTGCTTCCATCACTCTGTGACCTTTAGCATTTTGATCGATGTCATTTGTGTCCATGTGAGCATCTACTCCTGTAAGACTCTGTACAACTGGCTAAATATTACATTAGCAGGTGAAATGCAATTTCATAACACTTGGAATATATTGACCAACAAATATTGCACATAATATTGCAAACATTGATACTGCGATGACCATATATTCGCAATATTATGCGGCAATAACCAGGGCTCAGTATGAAAACTCTTTGCAGTCAGATTCATAATAAAGAAGAAAACATTGAGTTAGCCTCAAAATTATTCATACCCCTGTCAGAGTTTGATTTTGAAATTTTTGTTGGTCAACCAAGAAGTTTATTTCTGAACCAAAATGAGGGATATTATTTTTTAAAACAAATATTTCTCTAAATTTATTGGCTTTTACATTTTCACAAAAAATGGCATGTCAGCATATTATTTATAGTCTTCTTAGTAATCAAATGAAAAGTCTTTATTGGCTTCAGTATTTTTTTTTAACATTCATCTTTGTTGATGAGCTCCTGGCCTTTGAGGTTTGAAGGCCAAATCTTTTGCTCCCTTCACAGATTCTCTGTCAGATTCAAGTCAGATGAAACGTGTTGATAAAAGTAAAAGACTAATTTAAACCTAAATGAGGGGATTCAATCATTTTGATCCTTACTATACATCTTATGTTTAAGTAAAAGTTACTATATTTTCAATCCAGAGAAATGTCCCTCTGAAAAACACAATATATTAACTGAAAACCCAGCTGTGAGGCATCTAGAGCCTCTGTGGAACTTATGTTCTTATGAAACCATGATGCAGATTCACCAATACACTTTCACTAGAACTGCAAAGTGGTCAAAAAGCGATTTTAACTCTTTAACTCATAAACCCACTGTTGCCCATGCTTCCTAAATTGCCTATCTCCAACATCTCTCTTTAACATCAGTTGTGAGATATGTGTAGCATAAAATATCATAGTTAAGACCACGTAGCCATACCCAAAGCTACAAAGGGGGAGTAATTTTAACCCCATCGAAACAATATAAAATACTGCATGCACAGCTGTCACCTTACTGTTTGGACATTGCTTTTGCAACCAGGTTACAGAGCATAGCAACAGGGATTGAGACTAAGAAAACAAACAAAATAGGTCTTTAGTGACTTTGTCCATTAAATAACTAACATATAATTTTCAAAAACAATTGTATATTATAGGTTTTACTGATTTGATATGATTATTAAAAAAACAAAAACATCTGTAAAGGAGAAATAGTCTAGTTGGGTCAGTATCAGATACTCTCACAGCAAACCCATCAGTCCTCTAATGTGGCTCTATGGCTTTTATGACCTGACATATTTTCATGTATGATCTGCAGATAATTACACCTTGAGTAAATCCTCAGCCCAACACAACAGTTCCAAAATGCAACAACGTAATACAAAATATATTAACTGTGGAGTGATATGGCAAATCCAGTGTCTAGACAGTTGTGTGATCAAATCTGATGGTATAAGCCCTTTCGAACACATGTTCCTGCTTCATCTCACTATGACTGTAAAAGACTGCAACAGTGCTTTAGTGATAGCTTTGGTACTCGTATTTTTTACTGAGACATTGTTTAAAGCTGTGAGGAGAAGATGACATTCTTTCCAGGCTGACTCTGTCTCTTCACTGTAGATGAGTCAACATTTTGGAGATTTTGCCATTACTAGGAGCAGTATTTGCTCAAATTTGCTTCGTTAGTCTGATAAGCATTGAACATTCCTCAAAACGGATGGATAAGACTTCACTCAACTGCAGGAAAGCTATTAACTGCTGATAACTACTTCACAAAACAACACTAAAGGGAAAATCCAAAAAAATCCCCTGTGTCCGCAGTTGAAATGTGGCAGAGCGAAGGGGTCTATTTTTCTACAAAGACAGATTTTTGTTGCAGGATCTTGACAGCGGTATGAGGTGAAAAGAGATCTGCTCAAGAGCCTTGCTATGACAACTCTTTCGAAAGGTAACAAGAAGACCAAACTCTAAGTGCAAGTGAGAGAACAGGCAGGATCTCAGGAAAAGAAAGGATGTCACAGAGCGATGCAATAAAAATAAGGTTTAACTCAGAAAGAAACAGTGGCTGACATCCACATATATTGTGGTGACAAATCATGGGGTCTCACATCATGAGCTTTTACAGACTCTGTTCGGACCACTGAGACGTTGTGCAGGATACTGATGCTTTGCATTGTGCTGGAAATGTAGCAGGAATGAATGAGATGGTAGACACTTTTTCTCATTCGAAAAAGGCAGCAGATAGACCTGCTGGGATGTGTGGAGACAGTTTGATTTATTTTCTACTTGTTCTGTTTCTACAAGCTTTTCTTTTTATACAATCGTCTGGCTCAAACAAAAAGAGAAAGCCATCACATCTAAATGCTCAGTCTTTCAAGTAGTTCAAAATCACATATACAGCAAGGAGCATCTTTTTGTCTAAGGCTATGCTTTCCAGAATAAATAGTCCGGTTTGGTTAGAATCGCTGTAAAATCTCTTCCTGTAAAACACTGCATAACAAGTAACTCTTGGGGAACAAAAAAAGACACTGCAAATGGATGACACTGCTGAGACAGTAGAAAGCAAAACAACAAAAATGTTCTTCTGTGGAGATTTTCTTTGAACCCTGTTGTCAGACACATAGGGCTCCAGCACAGTCTTGACAAGTCTGGAGTTTGATGTGAACATTATCCATCTGATCATAGAATCAAAAAGAAGCCGGTTTATAAAAAATAAAAAAATGGGTTTGACGTTTTTATTTCTTATTTTATATTCTAACAGATAAAATCCAAAATTTCTGAATTTTGTTCTTTTTACATTGTTTTACAGTTGCAGTGCCTTGCACAAAGCATTTGCTTCGTACAGAGTGTCACATTTCAGCATTTCAACAAATGTTTACATCAAACAAATAACTTAAACTATCAAATGATAGTTTAATGTATTGGGGGAAAATATCTATCCAAACCAACCTGACCCTATGTGAAAAAGTAATTGCCCCCTAAAACTAATGACTGCTAGCACCTTGTAAGGAGGCCTGCAGAGCTTTAGATGTTATTCTTGGTTCTTTTGTGACCTCCTGAATGAGTTGTCAAAGCGCTCTTGGAGTAATTTTTTTTATTCCATTTGTAGATAATGGCTCCAACTGTGGTTCACTAAAAACCTTAGCTAATGGCTTTGTAAGTCTTTACAGACTGATTAATTTGAAATCTAATCTTTAGTGAAATTTATTTCAATGGGGTATGATGTGTTGCCTTTTGATATCATCTAGCCTACTTCATGTTGTCTGACAGGTTCTGAGAGATTCCCTGGTTCTACAGATCTGCCAGTAATCAGGCCTGTTTGTGTTCATTGAAAAGTTGAATCCAACTTGACATGTCAGCCTGTGGAAACAAGTTTCCCTTTATGGGACAATATATAAACTGACCTTTTCAACAAAAAAAAAGATTTATTTCTTTAGCCATTACTTTTCCACGTAGGATCACTTTTTTTTCCTTAAAATATATGAAATCACAATTTAAAAAACAGCATTTTGTATTTACTCCGGTTGTCTTTGTCTATATTACAGATATAGAAGTCTAGATATGTATGAGAAAAAAACTACTTCATAGGAAAATTTCTAATTACTCGTTTTTACATTTATTTTCAGTCTTAAAAGATATTTGTTATGTGAAAAGGAAAAGTATGTCATTATGCTTTATGGATTATTTTGTATTAGCCTAGAATAATACTGATTTGACATGGCTCAATGTTACAGATATTGACACAGTTGATCCAAAAGTATCCCTCTACCACACTGCTGCATCAAAAGTACTTCATTGAGTTTTTTTGATTTTGGTGCATGAAGATAAAACGATGAAAAATGAAAAAATGTAAAATACAAAGATAGAAAAGAATGGAACTTTAGCTTTTGTTTCAGTGGCTTTTAAAAAGACATTGCTATAGGAAAATAACACTCTGGCATTGCCTTAAACTATTTGATCAAGAGATAGTCAGGGCACCACAGTTTCTTGGATACGTCTCACAGGTCACTTATAACTCTGCTCCATTCTTCGCCTACCTCAGCATAATGAATCCTTGAAACTGAAAGTGAAACTAACAGCTTGGCCTACTTTCTGATTAAACTGGCAAATAATTATTTGACCGTTTGAAGGCACTGATGGAGCATTCCAATATCCTTTCGAGAAGGTCACTGGATCCTTCAATATAAACAAAAAGACATTAGGGGACTGTGGCTCTGTAGGAAGAGTATGTCATATGTCTATGTGCCCCTGGGCACTTAACCTGAAGTTGCCCACCGATCTGCATGTCGGTGTATGAATGTGTGAGCATTAGTGAGTGCGATTGGGTGAATGTGGCACTAGTGTAAAGCGCTTTGAGTGGTCTGTACCCCTGGAACCAGGGTACCTGATGCAGTAGACCACTGAATTTCCACACCTTTGATCCTGATACACATACACTATTCAGAACTGAAGCCTATAAAAAGCAACAGATGTGACAGGAATTGATATTCCACAAAATTCCCTTAATTTCCTCACCTTTAGACCTGCATAAAATGTTCATTACACCAACATATATGGAAAGATAGGAAAAAGTGCACTACAAGCTTTAAAATGAAAACAATTTGCATGGACATTGTCTGTTCTAAATAGAAGCACTTTTACTTTCTCAATTACAAAAGGTTACCAAAGAGGAATTGCCAGGTAGGGTATTCTCAGTAACTATCTCTGTTAGTGGGATAATCTTATGCCAGGTATACTTGTATATCGAGATAAAAAAGGTTTATAGAGGAAGTTGAAGTGAAACTGTGTTTTTATGCTTTGAGACCGAGTTCTTTCTGAAACCAATGGAGGCATATACAGGGGTTGGACACTGAAACCACAATAATTTAGACCACAATAATTTATTAGTATGGTGTAGGGCCTCCTTTTGCGGCCAATACAGCGTCAATTCGTCTTGGGAATGACATATACAAGTCCTGCACAGTGGTCAGAGGGATCTTAAGCTCTTCTTGCAGGGTAGTGGCCAGGTCACTATGTGATACTGGTGGGGAAACGTTTCCTGACTCGCTCCTCAAACACCCAAAGTGGCTCAATAATATTAGATTCTGGTGACTGTGCGGCCCATGGAAGATGTTCAACTTCACTTTCATGTTCATCAAACCAATCTTTCACCGGGTCTTGCTGTGTGTATTGGTGCATTGTCATCTGATACACAGCCGCCTTCAGGATACAATTTTTGAACCTTGGATGCATATGGTCCTCAAGAATGGTTCGGTAGTCCTTGGCAGTGATGCGCCCATCTAGCACAAGTATTGGGCCAGGAATGCCATGATATGGCAGCCAACCAGACTGATTCACCCCATGCTTCATTTCTGGGCATGCAACAGTCTGGGTGGTACGCTTCTTTGGGGCTTCTCCACACCGTAACTCTCCTCGGATGTGGGGAAAACAAAAAAGGTGGATTTCATCAGGAAAAACATACATGTTTCACATTGTCCACAGCCCAAGACTTCGCTCCTTGCACCATTGAAACCGACGTTTGGGAAATTGGCATTGAGTGACCAAAGGTTTGGCTATATCAGCTTGGCCGTGTATTTTGACCTGGAAGCTACCGACGGACAGTTCTTGGTGGAAAACAGGAGAGTTGAGGTGCACATTAATTTCCCTTGATTTGGGCAGCCGTGGTTTTATGTTTTTTGGATTAAATCCGGGTTAGCACCCAACACCCTTTCAGAAAAGCTTCCTGGGTCCACAGTTAATCCTGTTGGATGGGTTCGTCCTTGGTGTATGCTGACATTACCCGGTTTCGTGGTTTCTTGATACATCAAAGACTTGCTGTCTTGGTGACAGATGCGCCAGCAGACGTGCAACCAACAATTTGTCCTCTTTTTAAAAACTCTGGTATGTCACCCATAATGTTGTGTGCATTTCAATTTTTTGAGCAAAACTGTGCTCTTACCATAATTGCACCTTCACACTCTGCTCTTACTGGTGCAAAGGGTGCAATCATTGAAGACTGGCTACCAGGCTGGTCCAATTTAGCATGAAACCTCCCCAAACCCCCTCCTAGAACTCCCGCCCCCACCTTAACGTGGTGGAGGGGTTTGAGTGTTCAAATGATCCTAGGGCTATGTTGTCTGGGGCTTAAATGCCCCTGGTAGGGTGTTCGGCCATTCGGGGGGGGCTTGGAGTAGAAGGCCGCTGTTCCTCCACATCGAGAGGAGCCCTTTGAGGTGGCTGGGGCTTCTATCCCGGCATCCTCCTGGACGCCTTTCCCTCGGGAGGTGTTCCCAGGCACGTCCCCGGGAGGAAGGCCGGTGAGGCCCCAGGACACGCTGGAGGGACTATGCTCTCGGTTTGGCCTGGGAACGCCTTGGGCTCCCCCGGAGGAGCTGGAGGAGGTGTCTGGGGAGAGGGACGTCTGGGTGTCTCTGCTGAGTCTGCTGCCCCGGCGACCCGGTTCCGGATAAGCGGAAGATGACGAGTACGAGTACCTCCCACACTAAAATGACAGGTGTTTCAGTTTCATTGTCCAACCCCTGTATATTGTCAATGAAAACGTTTGCTTGATAAAGGATAAAGGATTTAAAGGACAGAACATGGAGTGAGATTTAATTGAAAAAAGGGGGGGTTACTATTGATACCCTTCAGTGCCTTAAAAAACTTTTACCAGGCACAACACTATAAACATGCACCAAAACATTCTTTCACATTCAATCAGTCACCACAGAATAGAAACTATTAACTGTTATCGTAAGACACACTCATCTTTACCCAATGTGCAACAATAAAACAGTGCTGAACAAATTCCCCAGAGAAGAGGTAAGGTTGAAAAGATGAGAAGGTTGACTTCTGGAGCTCAGGGCCATACATGAGCATTTAACTAGCGGAGATTAACTACTGGATTTCCACTGGGATCCTGAATGTCCTGGTGTAGCGCCTGGGGGAGGAGAGATATCAGCGGACTAGAAAAGGAGGGTGCTGAAGGAATAAGGATGTGGGTGTAGATTGTCAATGTAGTGCTGACAGCTTTGGTCACTTGAGAGGATGTGACAAAATTAAACAACCACTACACCTTTCGTATTTTCTACGTTTCAGTCCCAATGGGGGGCAATAATTAACTTGTCATGAATATCAAATGACACCAAATGATGGATACCATCTTAATGACTAATTGTAATATTTCTATATTGTGTACAATGCATGTAAAAACTAAGTATTTATTCCCCTTAAACTTAACAGTTTGTGTTTTATTGTGATTTTATGTGATAGAACACAACGTAGTGCATAAATATAAAGTGCAAGAAAAAACATACTTGCTTCACAACTGCAAACCTACCAAGAAATGGCAATCCAACTAAACTGGCAGGTCAATAAGGATAGCATTAACCAGAGAAGCAGCAAAGCTGCCTATGGTTACTCTGGGATTTCAGCATAGATTCACCGCTAAGGTGAAGAAGAAAAGCCACTATTATCCACACTAAATCAGATTTAAAATTTGCCAAAAGGAACGTAGGTTTCACTAAAATGATATGGAGGAAGGTGATCTGCTCAGATGAGACCAAAATTAAACTCTTTGGTCGACATCCAAAACACCATGTGGGGCACACACCCTGAAAACACCATCCCCACAGTAAAACATGGCAGCTGCATAATCATGCTATGGGAATGCTTTTCTTTAGCAAAGACAGGGAGGTTGGTTGGAGGTAATGGGAAGATGGATGAAACTAAATACAGGGCACTTGTGGAAAAAAACCTGTTGGAGGCTGCAAAAGACACGAGATTGGGATGGGGGTTCACGTTTCTGCAGGATATCAACCTTTAACATACAGTCGGAGGTGCAATGGAATGGGTTAGCTAAAAACATATGAGTTAGATTGGCCCAAAGTTCAGATCTCAATCCAAATGTGCATCTGTAGCAATCTTGAAAAATGATGTTCATAAATGATTCCATCTAGTCTGAGTGTTCTTTAACCACTTTGCATAGATGAATGAGCAAAAATAAAGTCTTATAAGACACAGCAATAGTAGAATGCAGTTCTCTTAGAATTACGTCTTTAACTGGGTTTATATTTAAACTTTCAAACCAAAAGCACAGCATCTGTTTTTACAGCTCAATTTTTTCCCTGCTGAAAACTGTCCTTCATTTCTCCATCACGTCACTTAAGACCAGTGATGGCGACAGTCAGTCTAACTGGGATGGACACATTTATGAAGCATTCTCCAATTGTTCCTGACTTCTACCCAGGCCAATGCTTGTTAGCATGCATAACGTCACATTCATATTCACTGGTCATTCTGTAAATAATACGGGAAGTTATGAATCACTTAAAATAGTCTACAATCCAGAGAACCGGACTTTGATCAAAATGACAAAAACAATTCTAACTTTTTTTAAAACTTTTTTCTGAATGTAAAAACCATGCATGATTTGACAAAACAAAACATTGTTTGATGTTTTTGTGGTATCTGTTTAGAAGATTGGCTTTTATTTATTGTTTTAAGAACATTTTAAATGTAATATGTTGTAGAGAATTATAAATGTTGTTGTGCCCCAGCCATGGGATGAAACACACACTAACCTACTGTTGGTACAGCCCAAGAAGGAGGAGTCACAGCTGGAATCTCTTTGATGTCATGAAGCTACTGAGAAAACTGTTCTACCAGCTCCCCCTCATTCTCTACCCACGCAACTAGATGTAGATGGGGGTGGAAAGGTGCGCCAATGTCTGACTTGCTGGCAGGATGAACTAGTTCTTCAAACTTGGATCCAGAGTTGACTACAATCTGATGTTAGAATATCAGAATGAGCTTTATTGCCAAGTTCATACATACAAACAAGGAATTTGACTCCGGTACACTTTGCTCTCTGGTTTTTTTTTTAACGCGTTATAAGATATATTTATGCATATTTCTTTATGTCCTTAAATATACATATATACAAAGGTGCATTTGCAACTTCAGTATGCAGTTGTTCGGTACTCTATTAAATGTTCATCAGAGAAACAGCCTGGGAAGAAACTGTCTCTGTGGCGGCTGGTTTTAGTAAACAGTGCTCTGTAGCGACGGCCTGAAGGTAAAACTCTAAACAGTTTATATATATCTATATATATATAGATATATATATATATATCTATATATATATATATATATTCGTTGATCAAAAACAACCAAAAGTTAAGTATGATCTGCTGTTTGAGCACCTAGGGATCAGGCAAAAAGAGCAATTAAGAAAATTTGTGTTTAACCTTTAGACAGAGAGTCTCTAATCACATGGAGTAAAGTGGTTTTCTCCCTTCCTGTGAGAGAGGAGACAACAGAAATCGCAGTACTATACAACTCCCAACAGTCCAGGTAGCAGGAACTACCCCCAGCAACTGCTACTGAAAGTAGATGCCACGTTTCTTTCATGGTATATGGTGGACAGTTCACTGTCCACCATATGGCCAGGCTGGGCTTCCTCTGCCACATGACCAGCACCCTTTGGAACTCCTGCTTCAGAATGGTTCATGTAAGTGGTGGTGTTTGGAGAAAATTAGTTTAGGATGAAACAACCTAAATATTGTTTATTTCATGATGTTTTTGCTTTGTGTGTGTTATTTTGCGTGTGAGCAGGCATCTGTTCAGCTAATGTGAATAGACCTCTAAGCTCTGAGGCTAATTATTTGTTCTAAGTTGTGTTTTAAAGTTACAACAAACTTTATGTAATCGGTGGTTTTAAAGACAGATCAGCCAGTAGTTAAATGTACATGTTTGACTTTAAAGTGGTGAACAAGCTTTAAGCTTTCCTTTGTTAGCTAAAACTGCTAACGGCTAATGCTAGTGCCAGTCAGGTCATATATTTACATCTGACTTGTCACCATCTTAAGAGAGTCCATAGATGTTCCTCTCAGCCATTTTGGTAGTCCACAACTCCATGTACTGGCTACTTAAAACATTGAAATCAATTGTCAAAAATATTGATTTCTGATCCAAAAAATAATATTTCCCTAAAAATGTACTAAAATAATAGTGAGCAAATAAACAACATTAATAATCAATGATCCACAAAGGTTGATTTCTAATTCAGCATATCATTCTATAAAAATAAAAAATTTATGTTTTATCTACTCTTTTGATTTTGCATTGTGACTGGTTGTTTGAAGACATAGCAATTATTGTTTTTTATTTTGTTGTAAAACTAATTTAATCTTATTTCCATATCCTTTAAGATAAATCTTGCTTCTTAAATATAAATATTGACACTGAATATTTATGCATCATATCACTGCACTGCACATCATTGCATCATATCATTGCATCATTTTTATTGGTTCTCTTGTTCCTTATTTGTATAGTTCATTAGTTTTCTTTACTCTTTCATTTTGCTTGGCAGTTTTAGTTTAATTGTTCTAGCCTAGTAAAGAGTTTGTTAATTAAAATATTTTAACTTGGAGTTGAATTGTTTTGTTCATAAATTCTTATATTTTGGAGAGAAGTTGTTGTGAATTTATTCCATATGTGGACAGAGTTTGCTGTTCAAAAATGCCAGTGCTCAAATCACTCTTTCACCAGTGTATTCATTCGGAGAATAAGAAGGCCAGCTCGATTTCTAGCAATCCCAGATTGTCTGTCTTGGTTAAGTAATCCAGCTCTGCGAGTTGCTATGCTTCTAATGTTTCCAAGTACGAAGTTTATTTTGTACTGAATAGTTATGATAATTGGGCTCAGATGGAAAGGAAAATGTCTTTTTTTTTTTGATACATCAAGAAGTGTCTTATGTTCATTCAGTCTGCAAGCACGTGCATGAGAGCGAGACTTTCAGCAGATAATGGAAAAGGTTAACGGAAGATTAATGGGAGATAAATGAAAAGGTTTTACAGCAAAGTTAACATGTTTCATCATGTTGAGCAAGCTCTTTCTGATGAACATGTTGGATTTGTAAATGTTGGCAACCTTTTGGAAACCTCTGAGGATCTACACTGTTTTGGACTTATATATGGACACTGCTGTTTTTGTAAAGACAGTTAAAAAAAATCAATGTTTAGTCAATATGTTTGTGTTTTAAAATAGTAAAACAGTATTGGTCACACATGCTGCATGAAGTTAAAATAATTTCAATGTTATTCTTTTGCCTTCAGATATTATAGTTCTCGAAGGGAGAACAGAATTGGCTAAAATGTATATTGTCACGTCAGAGCTTTACAAAGCCAGGAGATCAGAAATGGTCCATAAATCTGATCAGTGAACAGGTGATAGACTACCTTTGAATGTCCCACAACCAGGACAGTACATCCATTATGGTAGGCAAATGTTGCTGTTGCAGAAGCTTACATTTCTTCTATATGGAAGTGCACAGCAAGGATCACTTTTATTTATCTACCTTTTCCTTTGACGGCATGCCATCCTTCCTCCCTTCCTGTACCTCTCCCCGTGCTTCTCTAACCCCTTTCTTTTTCTGTTTCTCTTCTCTAGAAGTGGAACTGATCATTCTAGATTCTCTCCTCCATCAGAAAAAAGCTCCCCTGTACTTGTGATGCAGAGCAGGACATAAAGTACAGGGACGTGGCATATCTCCAACAATGCTGGTTCAGAGAGGAGTGCAGCATTTTGTATGCAGGCGGGATTAGCCTAATTGAAGTGTCAGCCTGAGAAAATTGTGGATGCGCGCGGGTTAACGTCTGGGTATAGCCAAGGCTTCACTCATCTGAGTGATGATGAGAAATTTGGCCATCAATGCAGGCCTCATTTTATTGTGTGTGTGGGTCTGTGTGTGTGAGATGATGATTGTAAATCCTGCCATCATGTATATTTATGATACTGAGATTGCAAGGTGGAAGCAGTTGGATATTTAATTACTCTCCACCATTGGGTCATCGACAGTATATTTACAATTGAAAACAGCATTAGTCTTGCTCTTTTAAATGCATTTGTGAACCTATGAACAAACTAATCAACACTGTACTGGCCTGTCTTTTTGCTACTGTCAGAGCTTCAACATCCGTCTGTCTGCTTTATTTTATTTTGCATCATTTTAGACGTCATTTTAATTGAGATGTGTCAATGTGACGGTAATAACTGCAAATCAACACTCTAATAAAAGAAAAGGTAAGTAAAAGATACCTGCTGCACTGATGGAGCAGCGTGAGCACTATTATTGTCTTGTCAAAGCACAGAACCAAAATGACTATCTTAAGCAGGTCTCATTCGCTATTTTCACAGCAAACCTAGCAGCGATGATACGGACGGGTATTTTCTTGAAGAGTGTTTTACAAGATGAGG
Source organism: Crenichthys baileyi (assembly GCA_036173005.1). Lineage (NCBI taxonomy): Eukaryota > Metazoa > Chordata > Actinopteri > Cyprinodontiformes > Goodeidae > Crenichthys > Crenichthys baileyi. Next base: position 1,410 of record JAHHUM010001323.1, on the reverse strand, counting down.
TAAGCTTGGTCAATTTCATGCCATCTCTGAACAAATATAATCACTTCATTTTTTTTCTCTGCCTAATCTCAGCCATTCACCATTTTTAGAGCCTGTGCCACCATGTTGGACAGTTGGAGGAAAGGTAGATAGTTCTGGAGTAGAACTAGCTAGAATATTAGACATGCTTTATTATTAAACAAAGCACAGTTTAGAGCTACCAGATAGAGAACTCTAAAACAGCGATTCTGCAAGGTCCCAAAATGTCATAAAGTCTTATATTTAATATTCCTAAGTTTAGGCCTTAAAAAGCCAGATGTTTCATATGAATTCTTAAAAGCACATTTAGCTACAGTATGTCCTAAATGGGTACATTTGTACCCATTTTTTAATGACATTATCTGATTGTTCTATGATTGTGATGATGATTATGGCTGAGGAATCTGAGTGTTATAATCCTGCGACACCCCATGGTCCAGGGAAGCAATAAGCCTTGTAGGAAGGAATCCTTGCCCAATCTTCCTGATAGACCTGCCAAAAAACTCTGCTCATGAAAGTGGCTTAAAACTGTAGGTTTCAGTTATTCCAAATAATTCATGTAAACATCCACTACAAACTTCCTTATGTTGAGAAATTGTATATTTAAAGAACTTTTGCTTGAAAACTTTTTTAATAGCTGCCTACAACTTGTCATCAGTAACCTTTATGAAGGTTTAGATAATGGTGAGTAAGACCCAAACAATCTACCGCCAAAGTTCTTCAGGGATAATAACAATCGCCCTGAAATCTCTACAGATGGGGAATTTACTTGATGATATCTACCTAGATTTCAGCAGCTACTTAATTCATAACTTCTATTATTCAGGGCAAAAACTCAAAAGTTAATACATAAAACAAGCTTCAAAATGGTTACATCTAGCCTTTTGGTAATTTTCTATGGCGGTAATAGGACTGAACCTATAGTGCTTTTTTAGTCATACTGACCACTCAAAGGGTTTTTACATTAGCACTCAAAAACGCACACATTTGCACACCGATGAGCAGATTTGTTGACGTCTTGGGGTTAAATTCCTAGCTCAGGGTCACATCAACATGTGGCAAGGGAGGAAACCGAAATCAAACCCACAGCTTTCTGATTACAAGGCTCTTGCCACTGAGCCACAGCAGCTAGAGGTGTGTGTTGAGTGAGTCCAGAGTGTGTTTGTATAATCAGACCAGGTTTAGTTTAGCCAAGGACCCACAAGTAGGTTTAATGTTGGATCACTGTTAAAATGTGAAGCCAAAACAAGCAGTGTATCATTTACTAGAATTCCTTTGTGTTAGACGAAAATGTTGCAACTGACTGAAAGCTGTCAGAAATGTTGGAAAGGTCACATATAATAAAAAAGAAGAAACTAAAATTACATTCCCAAAAATTTGCTTTAAAAATGT
>JAHHUM010001322.1:0-136308 GCA_036173005.1 Crenichthys baileyi | reverse complement strand
TTGCTACCTTAAAATCTTCAAAAAATTGCAGTTTTGAAAGTTAAGATTTTTTACAGACAGAGAATTAATTTATAAACTTTACTTTAAATGTTAAAAATCCAAATCATCTGCTCAGTAATTAGCTACTGGCATGAAGTTAGGTGATGGTACTAGAAGTGCAAAAGGGTAAATTTAAAAAAAAAATGTTTGGGTCCCTTTTAAAGGGCCCAAAATCCCCAGGGGCTGGGGCACATTCCCAGCCCCTGACCTAAAGGGCCTTTCACCCAAGCTCATCTTCCTGAAGCGTGCCTTAAAGAAACCCAGAGGGGTGATGTGGTCTACTCTCTGCCCCCCTTCATTTCCCCCCCAAAACCCCTTCCCAATATCGCTCCCTCCGGGCCCGCGTTTTGACGAAAAACCTGGTATCTTCAGCTTGGGGGCTATGGTGTGTCTGACACCACACTAGAGGAGGTGAGCTCCTACTCAGCCACATATGAAAACTGTGTAAAAACCAAAATTAAAATGCAAATTTTTTTTAAACTTGAATGTATGCAGATTTTTTTCCAGTTGCTAAGGGAAAAGCCCAAAGGAGGTGAGGAAAAACCCTTTGTCTATCTCTGAAAAACGGTTTTGACATTTGCATCTACTGACAGTTCCATCAAGCACCTGTGACAGCAGCTTTGGCATTGGTGACAAGATCAGTGAGTTGAATGACTGTTTTCATTGCTCATTTTGACTGTTGCTTTTTCTTCTCCTGTTATGCAAAAACCGGTATTTAGGGTTTTTTACACCTAAAAGGTTTTTGGGAAAAACTATTTAAATTTTTCACCCTGAACATTTCTTTCATGTAGGGCAAAAACTTGTCCCATGAAAAAAACTTTTTTTAAAATGTCGATTTAAATTTTCTATTGCGTTATTTAAAAATTAAATGATTTTTTTAAAAAATTTGTATTTCGCAAATTGGGAAACTGTTTTAAGGGTTTTCAAACTAAAATACATTTGTTTTAAAAATTGTTTTTTGGGTTTAAAAAAATTCCTTTTGACTATTTTTTTTCCCCCCCCCCAAAATTCAGCCCCAAAAATTTCTTTTTTTTTTGTTACACGCTTAACCCTTTAAAAAATACACAAAGAAACAAACACAGGCCCCAACCTTTTTACGTTTCGAAAACTTTCACACAATTTCCTTTCGGCTTTTGAGTTTGGAGCAATTTCAGCGTCCATGAGCTTGGCGGATGTCAATCACCAACTCAAATGACCATCTATAAAATGCGTCATATAACAAAAGATTGTCCAACTTTAACAATTATGCTATCTGTAGCTATTAGTTAAACATGATGGCAGGCCGTTTTAACAAACAATCGGCTTCACAACATTTACATTCCAGATATCTGAAATTGATTTATGACTAGGCATTTTAGTTAATTAAGATATCTCTAATTATATTTTGCTTAGGCAAAATACCACTTTGAGATATCTGTAATTACATGTTGACTAGTATAAATGACATCAGATTTACCATTAAGTTATCTGCAATAAATGACTGAATATCTCAAATAATTATCTCAGAATTAAACTATGATTAGTCATAAACTGACTGGTCATAAAGTAAATTTGAGATCTCTCGCTTTTTGTTCTGACTAGTCATAACTCCAATTAAAGATCTCTTAAATTACCTCATTATTCAAGATATCTTAAATGTATTTTTAGATATCTGAAACTAGTGCACATTAAATTGCAGATATCTTGAAAGCAAATAATGACCAAGCAAAACTCAGATATCTAGAACTGTAGTTTTGAGTAGTCAAAATTCCTTTTAAGATATCTCCAAATAAATTAGAGATATCTTAAATATTTTTTATATAGATGGCGTAGGGAATTTCAGATATCTTAAATTATCATTCGGACTAGTTTTGTATAATAGACCAACGTAAGCAGTGCATAACTGTGAAGCAAAAGAAAATTGATACATTTTCAAAATTATTAAACACATCAGAAGCTAAAAAGTGTGGTGTGCATTTGGATTCAACCCGCTGAGTTAAAACCCATCTTTTCCAGCAGTTCAATTATAGTTTAGGGGATGTTTCTACCAACCTGTCTATTCTTCTTTGCACAATGGCTCTAGCTCATTCAAAATTGGATGGAGTAAATGGCTGCAATTTTTTTGGGGGGTATCTGAGTAAGGGGGAGTAAAAACAGATCCACCTCATGCTTTCACACATTTTAGTTTGTTAAACATATCGCAAATCAATAATTAGGCACACATTATGTAAGGTCCATGGCCTAAAATGCCAATACCTGTACACGCCACATCATTTTTTTTGAAAAGGGTAACAATAAATATTCTGAAATAGTTTTTTTCCTACTTGATTATTGTATGTCGAAACAAAACACTTTATTTATTTAAACTCTTTGTTAAATACTAATGTGTTTCAGAGCTTACCAGTTCATCCACTCTATCGGGCATGGGCCTGGCCTGGCAGCAGTTGACAGCCATGCTGATCAAAAGGTTCCATCACACCCGAAGAGACTGGAAGGGCCTGATCTCCCAGCTCCTGCTTCCTGTTCTCTTTGTGCTGGTTGGTATGGGTCTTGGCTACATCAAGAGCGACGTGCAGCACTATCCTGAGCTGGTGCTGAGCCCTGCTCTCTACAACGTCGGACCAAGCTACTCTTTCTTCAGGTCAGCTCCCTTTGGCAGAGAAATTACAGGCCACATCAGAAATGGAAATCAAAGAAGTAAATCAGGCTAATCAGGGCTCCAGACGAATGGTAGCACTGGTGCAATCAGTCCTCTCAGTTGGAAACTAAAAGCATGTGATTTGATCACATGGTTTTTTGGTCAGGGGAATTTAAAGTCCTTATCAGCTCAGTTTCAGTCAGGGTGTTATCAGGGCTTTCTTCTTGTTGCATATAGAAAATAGACTAAAAGAATAAACAAAACTCAGATTTCACAGGAAACAACCTCAGAATATTTGAGATAGAAAAAGAATATTCCAGAATTGCTTGATTTATTCATTGCTTTCCGGCATCATTTGCATGTAACTCTTGTAAAATCAACTTGAAGTGGTAGTTTGTTGAAGGGCAGATGGACTTTTAGTACAAGGGACCGGCGAAGAATGCAAAGGTTTGAGATCATCGAGATGCAGAGGGCGGATCTGATGCTTGATCAAAGCGAGGTAGATGAAGAGTGTCAGTTGATTGTGAGATGGCTTCATTCTCAACATGTTCTGTTGTTTGATCAATGGGACATGAAGCAGGGGAGAAAACGCTGAAGTGTGAATCCATATCAAAGGTGGAGTGGACACTCCTCCCACACCTCTTTAACATGACATACAAATTAGACTAAAGATATGACATTTATTTTTATTTAACAGGAATACGAAAGGTGAGGGCACAAAGTCAGGCTGGCTGCAGTTTAGGCTCCTCAGTCTGTAGACTTTACATTATTCTCAGACTACTTTCCTGTTTTCGTTCTGTCAACAATGGTAATTATCTCATTGTTTGTTTATGAGGGTATATTCTTGAGATAAAAAGAAGGGGGTGGCTAAAACAAAACAAAATAAAACAAAACCACTCAAATTTAAAGTGGCAGGACAATTGTCACCAGTTTCCTTTCATCTCTGCCTTTCATGTGCTTGTGCTTTTCAGTTAAAACCACTAATTGTGCCTACATGTTAAGTGCAGGATTAGCTTATTGGTTTTATGCCACCTTTCTAAAGATATGTTTTTCGGCACTAGTGGTCTTTATTATTTGTATTTTTTTACAGTAGGTAGACAGGAAAGGGGTAGAGAGAGGGGGAGACATTCGGTAAATGTCGCCAGGTCCGGGACTCGAACCCCGGACAGCCACTTCGAGGACTATAGCCTCTGCATATGGTCGTGTGCTTCGCCCCTACACCATCAGCACTGCGCCAATGCAACCTTTCTGATAAGAAATCTCAGAAAAAACACCTCAGACTGACTTTTTTGTGTTACATATCTTACTTCAAAAGTTCTGGGTTACCTTTAAGTCAAAGCTGAATGTTTTCTGACTCCACAGTAACCAGAATCCCGAATCCAGCCATCTGGTGGACACCATGATGTCATTCCCTGGGATCGATAACGCCTGCCTTGACAAGTCTGATAACCAGTACGTAATTATGCTTCCAGCTGTCCCTATTTGCTAAAAAATACACTTTCTAACTGCATTTTCACTTTTCAACAATTGCTATTCTTTCTGTGCCTCCTCGTTCTCTATTTTATTTTACTGGACAGCCTCTCTCCAGTCTTTTATTTTTCATTTTCTCTGGTCTCTCTTTCATGTCTCTCCTCTTCATTTCCCTGCTGCTCAGCTCGAGAAACAAGGCTGAATGCCTGAAGCGGGTTTCTGCGATGTGACAACATCATCTGTATTCCATAAACACCTCGTGTTTATAGGGGAGACTTTCCCCTTGCCGGCCCTCAAATCAATGTTGGCACTCTTGAAGCAGAACCCTTGGGAATTTTAATCCCCCCCCCCAAAAACGAAATAAATAATTAAAAGAAAACATAAAAAAGAAAAGCAAAAGCATATAACAGTCTGCATGTTTGCTCACAACTTTCTGCTGTTGAAAAATTACATTGATTATTGCTAAGTATTCACTTCAACTGTCATTGACAACACTGTCATTGCGCAAGTATTTCTGCAATCTGTTGTTTTGTTTGCACATGTTCCCTAAACCCACTTGGGGAAAAAGTAAACTGTTGGGAGTTGAGCCCCAATAACCCCACAAACACTTTCACCCAACAAACAAAAACACTTTAAAAACAGTTGGAAAAACTGTGATCAGAAAATAAATTTAACTTCTAGTTTCACTAAAACCACCTACGCTTATAGCTACTTTTTGAGTCATTGCAGATTTTACCCTTCTCTTAGTGCAAGCATTCATGTTTTTTAGTATGGTGCAACATACATAATCGTTTCTTTCTGATCTGATTGTTTTTCATACCTTTTTTAAAATTCTTAATTTTGGCATAATCACAAACACATGTCGAGCTCCCCTGTCACACCGCTAACATTTTTTCTTTATTATTTTTCCTCTTAAAGGGCCCCGGGGCACAAACAAAGGGCCCCCCCAAAAATGGGGGAAAAAAAAATGTTTCCAAACCATTAAAAAAGCCCCCCAACAGGAACAGGTGAGACTGGGTCAGAAACAACAGTATGTGTGCTCGTGAGTGAGTTTTTGTGTTCTCACTTGTCTCCTTCAGTGCCCACGTTCTCAATCATTGTAAAAGGGGGGCAATTGTAAAGAATTTGTGTCTTCTGTATGCCACAGATTTGTGACAAGAACAACTTCCAGCCCCCCTACAAGAAGGTCCCCTCATCTCAGATCGTCTATAATCTGACTGGCTTCAGTGTGGAGAACTACCTGGTGGCTACAGCCAATGACTTCGTCAGGAACAGGTGAATGATGGATTAGTTTATATTTGTTTAATAAAGGCACAGTACACTTTTTTCTCATGGTTTTAATAATGAGTTGCAAAACATTATTCATCAAATCAAAATATAAATCTGACAGGCTGCTCATAATTTTCACGGCATCCTCTTAACTGAGTTAACTGAGACCGGCTAAATATTGTATACTGTCTTGGATTTCAATGCAATCCATAGATATTCTGATTTGCTGCTGGTGTTACTGTTTCTGTGAAGTTATGATCTGTAATAGTTCTTCTACCTTTACTAAAAAGATATCATATGTCAGTCTGTTTGTAGAAAAGTGAGGAAATCCTCAGAGCGGTGAAAGGCTAACAGCTAGTCAGACAGACCCCCATGTTTTAGCTGTATGCAGCATTTTATAACTCAACTCAAACCAAACTGTTTAAAACGGAGGGACAGAAAGATAAAGTAGGGGGCATTAAATGTCTACACTTTTGCATAAGACCATTTCTTGGTTTGTTTCTGATGTTTCAGTTTGGTACTAAACAAGGTTACATTGGATGATATTGCCGGCTATTTTGATCAGATGCAACTTTTTAATCTGCTTTAAGTCAGACAAAAGAATACACATTTGGATTTTGCATCAGGCCGATGTTTCGGCAACGGCATTAAAAATGCTACTTTTCTTTGCTTTTCCAAGTCGTGTAGTTGTTTGTTTGGAGTCATGATAAGGTGATCCGAAGGATCAGCTGATCAGGCGGATTGATGCAGCCAAAACAATTTAACACAATAAAGTTGTCTAGTGGAGAAAATGGTGACAAACTAAACAACAATTTCTTGTGAAAGTGTAAACAATTAATATTCACTCATATAGCCTTGAATCCCATGGATGTGACCATTTCCATTCATTTTTAGCACTGAGGAACATTGCATCTTACAGGCAGTTCTCTAAATCCATAAAACAGTGGCTCATAACTAATTAAACCTGCGACCATATGTAGATTAGCGACTGCTTGATGTTGACCATATGTTTTAAATATTTTATTATGCAATTTTTTCAGCATTTTGTAATTAAACAATCATGTTTTAATCCTTTTCTATATCATCAACCTCCCAAGGACTGCAGATGGAAATTAGCCTGTATGGCTAAATCTGGAACATAATGTATTGAAATACAACGCATTGCCTATTTAAATAAATTATACATAAATGATAAATGATATGTGCCACTGCTACAAAATTTATGTAAATCCTATGCAAAAGTTGTAGCAATAACAGGATAATAACATTACTTACTATACTTACTAACCTCAGGTAAGACTATGCAGATGCTCGTGTGTGCACTGATAAAGATTACATTTCCTTGACTTAAACATATTCAATCTAATTTCTGATAAACTCAGCAAATATTTATTTAACCACTTAGGGGCACTCATAGACAACATATAAAGATTTTAATTCAAAATGAACAGGCATTCATTAATATTCATTTTCTTAGCCCTAATGCAGTGGTACACTTTACATTCTTCTTTCCAGTACAAACACACTATACAAAATGGTGCACATCATTAACAACACACATGCTTCATAGATTTGACAAGACTCAATCATTTACAAAACACACTTCATTTCATCAATTTTACTCCAATGTAAAATGCACCATGGTACACCATGATGTATAAGAAACAGCGTGACAGCACTTTGAGTCTCTTAAGTTAAATGTTTCTCTCAAAAAAGGTGCTATTTTGTAGAGTGAACAGAAATGTTGTAAAAACCTGGTTGATAATGCCTCCAGGCTTTCTTTTCATTGTTCCTCAGTTTGAGATAAACTAGCCTTTTACATGCTTTGGATGACATCATACCTTGAGGTTTTACCTGAAGGTATGATGATATTTGCTGTAGGAACAAGAAAAGAATCCACTCAAAAACAGAGCGCATGTCACATTTTATATCTCACCAGTACCCAGAGCTGCTTGTTTTGATTGATGTATCCACTCTGATTTTTCAGGTATGGTGGCTTTACGTTTGGCATGCCGCTCCCGCCTGACTTGCGAATGGACCTTAAGGCTGTTCCCAAAAACCGCACACTGTCTAAGGTAACTTACTTTTTCTATTTGCCCACTGTGTGTCTTCTAATCATTTTATCTGCTGTCCCTATGCATTTTTAAAAGCTAATATATGACATGCTAATTACACTCTGCTGCAAGATTAATGTTCTCAGATGGAGCCGGAATGAGAAGTCATCACTGTTGTCATAAATGTGCTTTACTGCAACTGTTTTCCCACAATAACGTCTGAAGCTCTGTGAATCTTTTGGTTTTTTTTATGCAATTAATTCATATTTCCTGATTTTTACTAGTGTTATGTTGGTGATTGTTTTTAATGCTTGGCCTCATGATCATAGGTCTGGTTCAACCCCGAGGGCCACCACACAATGCCAGCATACTTAAACAGCCTCAACAACTTGATCCTGCGTTCCAATATTCCAGCAGACAAAGATCCACAGAAATATGGTAAACTGGATTTAAGAAATTATTTCAGGGACATTTCCAGATAATAAGAGAAAAGATTATGTAATAGGATTGCTATTTGTTGAAGCTTATTCCAATTTTTTGCGAAGTTAAATACACTGTTTTCTTGCTATGATCCTTTGATATTCTTTCAGGCAAACAATCTATCCTTATTATTGCATAACATAAAGTTTAGATTGAAAAAGACATCAGACAGTAAAAGAAATAAACTATCAGCAATATCAGCATATCAGTATTACCAGGTGCAGCCAGCACATTTTGCGTTCTAAATAAAGACAGCTGCAAACTGCTTGTTTACTCATGGTTCATTTCTGCTAGATTAAAGCCAGGGGGTGCTGTGTGTCCTTACACTAACAGCATGATGCGTGGTGCATACTAATTAGTGTCACTCACTGGGGAACTATGCTAAAGAGAGACAAGGCAGGGCCCACGTTTTCTGTTTCATTTCAGCCCTGAGAAGCACCCCAACCATCTGCCTTCAAGCAGAAGGACACAAACACACACACATGCACATATGAATAATACAATCTGCACATATAAACATATACAGTGCATAAACAGAAGAACAGACACATGCATTTGAATTCCCCTGTAGATGATAGAACTGTTCCAGGATAACAGGCAACCATTTAAATGTTACTGTTAATGGGGGAGGCTGGCAGAGGTGTGGATCCAGGGAGATTACTTTTCAAGGTGACCAGTTTATCTGTTAAAACTGATGCTCACCCTCGCATTGTGCACCACAGTGTAAGCAGTGGGTTGGGAGTCTTTAGATGTCTGCATCAAACTGTTTTTCATCACCCTTTCTTTCTGACCACATCCGCCCACTATTGCAGATGTGCTAAAACACTTTAGATCATCAGTCTTTATTGTCATGACGGTAGTTTTTAATCAGACCCACTAGTGCTGGATTTTGTATGGGGAGACTTTCTGTAGGTGAAATATATATATATTTTATCAGCTTTTTAATAGCTTAAAGTTATGAACTGATAAGTAGCAATGTCTACTAATAAGAATAATACAACACTAATTGCACATGAATCGTAGAATACTGTCCATTTAGATGACAAACATTCCTAAAAGTGGGAATGTGTGGCAGTTTGCTTGGCAAAATGAGAAATGTGGATATACACTGCTCAAAAAAATAAAGGGAACACTTAAACAACACAATATAACTCCAAGTAAATCAAACTTCTGTGAAATCAAACTGTCCACTTAGGAAGCAACACTGATTGACAATCAATTTCACTGCTGTTGTGTAAATGGAATAGACAACAGGGGGAAATCTTTGGCGATTAGCAAAACACACTCAATAAAGGAGTGGTTCTGCAGGTGGGGACCACAGACCACTTCTCAGTACCTATACTTTCTGGCCGATGTTTTGGTCACTTTAGCATGTTGGTGGTGCTTTCACACTCGTGGTAGCATGAGACGGACTCTACAACCCTCACAAGTGGCTCAGGTAGTGCAGCTCATCCAGGATGGCACATCAATGCGAGCTGTGGCAAGAAGGTTTGCTATGTCTGTCAGCGTAGTGTCTAGAGCCTGGAGGCACTACCAGGAGACAGGCCAGTACACCAGGAGACGTGGAGGAGGTCGTAGGAGGGCAACAACCCAGCAGCAGGACCGCTACCTCCGCCTTTGTGCAAGGAGGAACAGGAGGAGCACTGCCAGAGCCCTCAAAATGACCTCCAGCAGGCCACAAATGTGCATGTGTCTGCATAAACGGTTAGAAACCGACTCCATGAGGATGGTATGAGGGCCCGACGTCCACAAATGGGGGTTGTGCTCACAGCCCAACACCGTGCAGGACGCTTGGCATTTGCCAGAGAACGCCAAGATTGGCAAATTCGCCACTGGCGCCCTGTGTTCTTCACAGACGAAAGCAGGTTCACACTGAGCACATGTGACAGACGTGACAGAGTCTGGAGACACCGTGGAGAGCAATCTGCTGCCTGCAACATCCTTCAGCATTACCGGTTTGGCAGTGGGTCAGTAATGGTGTGGGGTGGCATTTCTTTGGAGGGCCGCACGGCCCTCCATGTGCTCGCCAGAGGTAGCCTGACTGCCATTACGTACCGAGATGAGATCTTCAGACCCCTTGTGAGACCATATGCTGGTGCAGTTGGCCCTGGGTTCCTCCTACTGCAGGACAATGCTAGACCTCATGTGGCTGGAGTGTGTCAGCAGTTCCTGCAAGATGAAGACATTGAAGCTATGGACTGTCCCCCCCGTTCCCCAGACCTGAATCCGATTGAGCACATCTGGGACATCATGTCTCGCTCCATCCACCAACGTCACGTTGCACCACAGAGTGTCCAGGAGATGGCGGATGCTTTAGTCCAGGTCTGGGAGGAGATCCCTCAGGAGACCATCCGCCGTCTCATCAGGAGCATGCTCAGGCGTTGTAGGGAGGTCATACAGGCACGTGGAGGCCACACACAATACTGAGCCTCATTTTGACTTGTTTTAAGGTCATTACATCAAAGTTGGATCAGCCTGTAGTGTGTTTTTCCACTTTAAGTTTGTGTGTGTCTCCAAATCCAGGCCTCCATTGGTTAATAAATTTGATTTCCATTGATGATTTTTGTGTGATTTTGTTGTCAGCACATTTAACTTTGTACAGAAGAAAGTATTCAATGAGAATATTTCATTCATTCAGAGCTAGGATGTGTTATTTGAGTGTTCCCTTTATTTTTTTTAGCAGTGTATTTAGACAAATGAATTGCCACCTTCTTCAAAAGGATGAGTCAACATCCCCTTCCTATTCATTTCAACACATGTCATATGCAGTTGGTTCTCCTACTAAGTAAGAATGTCACAGATATTTTTTCCGATCTTTTGAAAACTTTGGAAGCATGAGAGCCACAACTTAAAGATGCCATATGTATTGCACATAGATGCCTCTGCCACAACAGTTGCACCACAAATGTCAAAGCAATAACCTAATAATAACACAACTTCATCTCATGCTACACTATGTAGACTCTCTGTTTGCATTGATAAAGATTTGCATGCCAAATGCTGGAAAAGTCTTAAGCAGCAAGTAGCCCTGACCCATTTTTTGCTTTGTTCAACTTATCATCATTTGATCACTTAGGAGGGTCTCTAGACTGTATATAAGGAAAATAACTTAAAAGCCAAAATATAAGGCAGTCATTAATATTCATTAAAAAAAACACGATCATGTCGTAAAAGTAAATTATTATGTACGTAACCCATGACAAGTACAATGCATGTGATATATTGTACACCAACTTGGTAGATGTGACACGACTTGGTGTTTCACAAAAAAAATACTTATTTTCTTCCCTGTTAGCCTTCACATATTTATCACACATATGCTCTAATGTTATGGAAATTCATAAAAACAAAATGACATACTCTAATGCTACGCTATGCAGATGCACTGGAAAAGATTAATTTACCTGGGCATGCCAAGTGCTTGAAGTGGCAATCTACATTTTAATTATTTCAGCTATGAATTACTTGTTGGTAATTAGCTGATCATTATTAATTAAAAATAATTAAGACAGCGAATAGAGATGTCAAGCCAAAGTAACATACCCTGTAAATTTTATCCATGTCGTTTGAATATACACGCACCATACCAAGCCTAGAAGCATGGCATGACTGGACATTCTCAAAATAAACTTCCTTTCTTCATGTTTAGACCTAGGTATATATTTTAGATTGTCCAGCATACAGGATGAGATAAGAAAAGGTGTTACAGCAGCTAAGGAAATATACAAACATGGCCAAGCACAATCTGAACTTTGTGACATTTATTTTTATTAGCAAAAAATGCCCCAGCTTTCCACTCTTGGTACCCTTAAGGAGTGCACTGATCCTCCTTTCTGTTCTTGGGCTAATGTGCTTCAGATAGACACATGTTCCTCCTGTCTCCAGAAATCAGAACAAAAACACGAGGAAGAGCTGGTTGTGTCAGTGAGCATCTACAATTCCAGGGGAAAATAACAAAGTAAATTCAATATCAGTAAATCCTCTATGTGCGCAGGCAAATCAAATCATCTTGTTGTGTATTTTGCAATTGACTGTGTCCCAGGCTAAGATAATATCATTGCTCATTTGATACTGTGCTGAAAAAAAAACAGCTTGCATACAGTTTTTTTTAACACATATAATAAAATACCTTGTTTCTTTCTATTACAGCCATTTCAGTCTCCAGCCAGCCCTACTTTGGCCGGATGGATGACGAAGACCAAATGTAAGAACTAAACTTAATGTACTTCTGCTAAATTAACTGCCAGCATACAAAAGTACAAGCAGCCGTACTAATAGAAAATACCTGTATTAGCCACTGATGCATCAATTACAACATGTTTTTATGACCTTCCCACCATGAATGGTTATTTGCTTTAATGAAGACCAGAGGTGATGTCTTGCTGTGCGAGGGAGAGCAGTCAGTGTAAAACAGATTTTTACTAATATTGTAAATCAGCAAATGGGTTTCAGAGTTCACATCTAAAACAGTCTTTAGCATCTTATATTAGCAATTAACAATATTAGCATGACTAGAACTATTAAAACCACATTTTCTGTGTGTATTTCCTAGAGAATGTAGCTTATTATCATAACTCTATCATAACTTTTCAGAATCCAGTATGTTCCATAACAGAGGTTAAAAGCTAAGAGGATAGAAACTCCATTCAAGATTCCTGTTATGTACTTTTAAGTTCGCTGTTCCTCACTCTCTTGCAGCCTGAATGAACTACAGACATCTCTATGTGTTGTAGAAAACAGTTTTGTTACATCCCTGTCTTTCTCACTTCATGTTTAAACACCTATCTGATACTGAAATAAGCTACCTTTTAGCCTTCACTCAGTAGTAGCACCCACACTAAAGACTTATGTTGTCAACATGACAGGGCAGTCTGTGTGACGCATTTACTGTTGTGCCAAACAAAGATGACTCAAAGGTGACGCAGCTATTTCAAACAAACACGGTTTGTATGAAGTAGTTGTTGTTTGCCTGAGCTGAGATAATTTATAAAACCATTCTATTTTTCAAAACTGAACAGTGAAGTCAGGCAGGATTAAGAGCAGGGAGATAGATGACAGCAGGATTTACCCATATTTGATTTTCTAAATGGATTTTCCGTGGCTCGCTCTATTGATCAGAGTCCCAATGTAATGAGTGTTTATCCTTAAGGTGGCACTAAGGTGGATTGATTCTCCCTTGCTTCCCAGTATTCGTTTATTAAAAAATACTTAATATATTAACTTTGGAAACCAAGAAGAGGTAATAACATGTGGGTATGCAAGCATGCTCATTTACAAAGATCAAATTTATTCCTCTAAGAAGAAATTTGAGCGACCTTGTTGCTTCATGAAGCCTCCTTCTTTCCTATTACCTACTGTTACCCTATTCGAGCTAACCCTTTCATTGGTCATTTCATTGTTACTTATCACTAGATTCTCCTGTTGTCGGAGCTGCAGCCTGCTGACATATTGCAGCAGGCACATTTGCTCATTCATTCACTCAAGGGTAATACTTGGCTTCCTCCCTTGATTTATTGATTTGGCCTGTGCTGTGCTAAAGATATGGCAGATGTATTCCTTCAAATGTCTTGATTCTCGCCATGCTGTAGCTGTGCCCGTGGGAGAAATTTTAAGGCTATCTTGGCTGCACTGATAACAAGCCTGCTCTGTAGCTGCCGCCCCTGGCTTTTTTCTGTGGTAAGTGCTGCCCTGAAAACATCCACCACATGTCCCTCTCTGATGTTCCCTTGCCCTCCCTTGGTCACTCTGCCAGATGTTTCCTCATCATCCTCTCAGACTGGTGCAAGATATTCAGTGTAATCTGTTGTTTTAGCCCTGGTAGAACAGAGTAATAAATGTAATTCTGCAGTGTTCAGTGGAGGTAAAAAGCTTCAGAGGGATGAACAGCTGCTGACCGGGCATCAAATAATTTCACCATCAAAAATTGAACATACCATCAACTAGATATCGAGGGTCGTATTAGGACGATAGCCTCTACAACCGTGATCTCCACATGGAGCCGTCTAATTATTTTTTCTTTTGGTGCTATCATGTTATAAGTGAGCCGCGTTCGTCACATATAAAGTTGTTACTTATTAATGGGATTCCATTTATTGCTCGCCACTTCAATATTTCAAATGAGTCAGATCTCAGCAGGGGATGTTAATGATCATTTAGTGCAGAATATAACAATGGGCCACCATTTTTTTTAGGCAATTTTCAAAGGAATTTGGCCCATCACAATATATTGGTTCATTTGTCTTCACTGCAGTCCAGAAGCAACAAAGCAAACTGCAATATCTTCCTCACGAATAGCTAATTAATGGTACTTCAAGTACCATGACCATAACTAACAGTTAATCAAATCATCTGAATGATCTTTCTTCTCCACAGCATTGAGGGAATGCTCCAGATCCTGGTGGCCATGTGTATACTGACGGGATTTTCAATTACGACAGCCAGTTTTGCCATCTACATAGTCAATGAGCATCACAGTGGCTTCAAGAGGCTTCAGCACATTGCCGGCATCAGTGAGCCCTTCTACTGGGCTGTGAACTTCTTTTAGACATGGTATTGTCTTCTTATAATGAGCAATAAACCAAAAAGAATAACACAGTACATTGTTTAAATATGACAAAACCCTGTGACAATATCAATTTATATAAAATCCTATAGAATATATTTTAAGTGTAAATAATTGCTAACATGTTTTGTGGTCCCACAGGTCATATATTTGATCCCAGTGACACTGACCATCTGTGTGATTGCTGCCTTCCAAATTCCAGCATTTACGGATCGACAAAATTTGAGTGCTGTCAGTCTCCTTTTTGTGCTCTTTGGGTCAGTATTTTCGGAAAAAAAAACTTTGAAAATAACTAATTATGTGATTATGCTCAAATGTACAGTATGTGATAAGAAATAAGCCATCATCTGGTTGAAATTTTTAAATAAATCATTTAGTTAAAACTAACACACTGGCCACGCTAGCTTAAAAGTCTCTTGTGAAAAGAACATTATTTTCTAGATCAAACTAGAACGGTTTTGGTTATGATGAGTTATTTTAGCTAATTTGTTACCTTTGAAAACTATAACAGATTTACTTGTATCAAAACTGGCCAAGGAATTAGTGGTGAGACAATGTTCGTCACTTTAAGATTGGAAAATTTTGCAGATTTAATATATTGTTTTTTTTTTATTTAAAAGCCATATGATTTTTTTTTTGTCCTTCCACATAAAATAACATATTTGTGATTTATTCAAAGATCTATATAGTAATTTAAATCAAACAACACCCATTCTTCCTTTTCCAAAGGAAACACTGAACTCCTGCAGTATTCTACTTTCATTTCAGGATTTTCTTAAGTTATACATCATCTTCTTGAAACACCTTTGTTGCTATCTTGCCTAACTGTAGCTAATCTTAAAAATGTTTGAGCCGCTGCATCCTGCTGTAAACAATTTTCACCTAATCAGTTCTGACTGGAACTTTAAATTAGCAGGGAGACCTAAAATATGAGAAGCTTAAAAAAAACTTCATAGGTTATTAAAAGAGGTTGTGGTTATACTGTAATGCGTTATTCAAGTTCGATACTGACACTACCATGTTTAATGAGGAGAGTGTTGGTCCTAGGTGATGTGCAGTGTTAGTTTTCATAAATGAAATACTTTGTTTTTGATTTTAAAAAGCTAAATGGTACTTTTGCAAGGTACTTTAACATGGTGTCTAACCAATTAATCATTTATACTTAAATTGAGAGGAAATAGAAAGATAACGAACTAAAATAGTAGGAGTAAGAGAATTTCCTACTCTGTTACCGGAATTTAAACCCAAGTTAACCTTGATAGATTTTTGTGAATTTATCCTCCCTAGTCGTAAACTCTAAATGTAGAATTTAAAGTCTATAAAACCCTACACGAAATACATACACAAATGTATTTTGTCAGAAATTTGACTGGAAGGGCATCCATTGCTTCACAGTGTAAGCCCCGGGGGCTTCTGGCCAAGCATCAGTATGTAACAAGATTTAAGTAAGAGGCTTCTGGCCGGCTGCCTTTAAAATATTATCTATATGAAACCTGAAATGCTGTTGGCAAACAGTGAAACTTTGGATCAATCAAAATTTCAATGTTTCTTACAAAGGATTTCCCTAAGCTATGTGATCGTTCATCTGTTCCTACATTTACAACAGCCTTTCCTCACATATGCACTGAGATTTCTAATCTCTAATGGGTGATACTTTGTCTGCTGCAAGGTTAGATTTACAGCCAGACCAGACGGAGGCTGCTGTTGTCATATGTAAACAGAGCTATGTTTTTCTTGCTTTAGAATTTCTTTCAGACAGATGGCATTAGCATTAAAAGACTGTTGTAAAAATCACTGCCAACATACTGATACCATTCAAGCTAAAGATATTAGAGAGGACTGAAAGGGGATCCCAGGAAGAAAGTAACAGAGCTTCTACAGTAACAGTGTGACTTCCAGGGTGATAGCTCTCATTTGGATCTTAAGTTTAAAAATCCTTCTGATATTTAGAAAATTAAACCAAGATTTGTGTCATGTTCGCTTTATCTGTATTGCAAGACTCCAATACATAATTCACCAACTGTAGTTGAAATTTAGACCCTTGTGTTGGCCATTGTTGTTCCCAGGCCTCATACTGAATCCTATATCATCATAGGCAGAGTCAGCACTCTGCTTCTCATTTATCAGACAGATGTCTCCCTCCCAAGCAATGAGTAATCGCACTGCTCCATCTGTCAGGCTGCACCCACCTGGTCTGGTCTGCAGCCTTCCTGCTTCTGTTCCTTGTCATGGCTTGGCACCCACAGTCTGCCTACCAAGCACCTTTTTTTTTGGACATGGCACAAAGATGCTTTGTCTCTGTCTGGCTGTGTGTCTCTTTCAATTTCTTCCCTCCTTTTTTTATTTTTCATTTTTCTCTTCACTTCTCTTTTTTCTGTTCTTTGCTAACTCCACACACTTCCATCCAGGCGAAGTAGCAGATTATGTGAGAGAAAAAGGGAATAACCACCTGGGGAATAACGAGAGAAGCAATTTATCCTTGTCTGTTTTGGCATCGTGACTGAATGTTTACTCTCATCGTGGTTTGGTATTTTCCAGTTTAGTTTTTTCCATATTCTTCGATGCCTGCTTTCATCAAGCTTATATCTACAGTTTGGTCTGTTAAATAGACCCTTATTTAAATGTATTTTTGTAGGGTTATTTGTGGTAAATGGTTTTAAACTATCCTTCTTTTGCCATATTCTCAGGTTCGCCACATTTCCCTGGATGTATCTGTTAGCAGGTGTCTTCAAAGATGTGGAAAAGGCCTTCATCACTTATGTGTGCATCAACCTGTTCATCAGCGTCAACACCATCATGTCCACCTCCATTCTCTTCTTTTTGGGACAAATATCAAACCACAACTTTGAGGTAGTGTACCTCACATATCCACAAAGAGCACAACATTTAGAAAAAAAATCAGTTTTGTATCCTCATTTTCCTTCCCTCTAATTTCTTCTCTCATTCCAACAGATGATCCAGGGGATCCTGAAGAAGCTGAACTATGCATTCCTCATCTTCCCCCAGTTCAACTTTGGGAACGGACTAATGCAGCTGGCCAGGACAAACATCGAGGTCCAGATTCTCAGTGGCTACGGAATCGACTCATACAAGAATCCATTCTCCACAGAGAGCTTGGGCTGGATGTTCATCTCTTCCTTCATCCAAGGCGTTTTCTTCTTCACCTTGCGCCTCCTACTTAACAGGTCCCTCATACGCAAAGTCAGGTGAGGAAAACATATTTCAGAGGGAGTTTTTGAGCTGTGTGTATTAAAAGCAACACCAAAGCGGGGTGCGCTCATCTTAAGCCTTAAAACTCAACACAAAATGTCCAGAATGTTGTTGTAAGGTATATATTTTTTTCAGTGTTCTAGCCATTATTAGGTTGGAAATGCAACAAATGGGGAGACTCAGATGGGTAGAACAGTCATCCTGCAATCGGAAGATTGTGGTTTCAATTCCAGCTTCCTCATGTCATATATGAATGTGCCCCTGGGCAAGGCACTTAACCCCAAATTGCCTACCGATCTGTGTATAAGTGTATGAATTTGTGAGTACGATTGGGTAAATGTGGCTCTAGTGTAAAGCCCTTTGAGTGGCCAGTATGACTAGAAAAAACACTATATAAATTCAGTACATTTAGCATTTGGAGTAACTAAGGAGTGAAAAAAATTCCAAACCTTACTAAAAGAAATGTACCTCTCTCCTTGTAGGCATCTTATTATGGGAAGAAGGCCTGTTATTTTGCCTCAGGATAATCTAGAAGATGAGGATGTGGCAACAGAGGATCTTCGGGTGGCCAGTGGAGCAGCCAGCTCAGACGTGTTGCAGATCAAACAGCTCACAAAGGTCTATCAACACCTCAATAGCAAGGTGCCTGCTGTCAACAAGCTGTCTGTGGGCATCCCTGCTGGAGAGGTAAGAACAAAAACACAAATTAATAATACAATGGAATCTAATGAAAGGCTCTGCAACAAGCAAATGGTCATGATTTCCTTACCAACCTGTTGTGGCAGAAACAAATGTCTATAATTATCCAAACAAATGACAACCCACATCATGTCTACATTATGTTATGTGAAGAGTTTATCTCTTGTACACTTCAACTTGAGAGATTAAATCTAAATCCAATCTAAATTCATATATTTTATTATCATACAATAATAAACAAGTTGAAAACTTTTGGAAGCTGTTGGTTGCTTTTGCAAAGTTATTGCACCAACTGATGTTTATTCTCAAATCCTTTAGATGTGAATTTATCTCAATATTTGTATGTTTAGGACCAAACATCTAACCTATCAGTTAGATAGACAGAAAGTCAAATTAAGTGTATATTGCCAGCTGGTAGAAATGTATCTGCCTACGGACCCCCATCCATTTCCATCAAGCCTTCGACTTTACAGCAGTCACCCATACAGAGCAAGCATATGGTGGCAGTGGAAAGAAACAACTTCCACTATGCTCACCTCCGTTGTCTGTGCTACATTGTTGTGGAGCTCTGAGATCTTGCATGAACATCATTTTATTCTTACTGCTTTATATTCAAACATTTGAGTTACAAGAAGAGACTTTGCCTTTCAGTGCTTTGGTCTCCTGGGAGTGAACGGGGCAGGAAAAACAACCACATTCAAGATGCTGACTGGAGATATTAGCCCCACTGATGGCTCTGCACAGATCAGGGACAGGGAGGGGTAAGCTGTACAGTGATTCATTAATACACATTGCATATAAGCTTTTCAACTTTTCCTCTGGTGTTAAGTTGACAGATATGGATAAATGTTTGTAATGTAGTTTTTACACAATTTCTTCACAAAGCACACAATATGTCACAAATATATGTTTTTATATGTTTACATACTATAAAGTCATCAAGTATGTCTCAGAGAGAATGTAATCTTTAATGTCATTTAAAACATATTTTTTTGTGCATTTATTTTTCTCCCCCCAGGCGCTTGGTAGACATCATGGAGTGCCGTGGCAAGGGAATTAACATTGGCTACTGTCCCCAGGTGGATGCACTTGACGATCTGCTCACTGGAGAAGAACATTTGTACTTCTATGCTCGCATTCGTGGCATCTCAAAGAGGGAGATAGCTGGGGTAAGCAAGAACTGTCTTTCAAAGCTTTTGGTAGTGACAACATCATCTGCAAAACGACACATCATCTGATACACATTCCAAGCTGCACACTCCCTGCAAGACAAGAAGCTGTTGCTTCCATGCATGCTTAATCAGTGTGTGTGATGTGTGTTGAAAGCCTTACAGTCTGCAGCAAAATGGAAAATCTTTTGTTGTCATCTTGGCTCGGCATCCAAACTTCAGAATTGAAGACTGAAGTTTTCATCAATGCAAATGCCTTTTTTGCATCTCTGCAAATTTGTGTTTAAATGATACATTGATGGTGGTAGGATCCTATTAGATCTGTCACTTTATCCCCATTCTTCTCATTTATCTTTGGGAGAACTAATCAATCTTGCTTCTGTGGTAATTACTCAGCGTGTCTGTCTGTCACTGGTGCCAACATGAGAGAAATTAGCCGAGGAACAAAAAGAAAATGGAGTTTAGAGGGAGCTCTGAAAATATTGTGCATATAAAGCTAGTAGTCTTTGTATTTCTGACAACCAGCATGTTCTTTGCCTTTTGTGTTAATCTTGTGTTTTCTTATGATCAACTTCAGAGATGGTGGCTGCATTGCTAGATCCCAAGGGAGTGCACTCTTATGCATAAAATTAAGCAGTCACGAATCAATAATCATAGATTAATTATTTAATATTTTGGTCCTCTTCTATTCTGACTGTTATACTATGAAGAAAACTCAACATGAGTATATATTTTTTTCTTGAATAATTTAGGCTTTGCTTTTCTCTTCTGTAGGCTCTGTGTGTATTCTCATGATTTGTTACACTTGATAGACTAACATTAAACCTACTAGTTCACGGCAATACAATGCACTATACAAACAGGCTTTGTGTAATCTTAATCACAGTTGTTAAAAAAAATAGACATTCAGGTTTGGAAACAAATTAATTGGAAATTAATTGCTGTCACATCCATCTCATTCCATGCTGTAAAGTGTAAAATACTCAAAAATAATCCTAATATAACAAAATGTATATTAGGGTGCCTATGGTGCATATCTCCAAAGGTCAAGCAATTGGACCTTGCTATAGATTTTATTTTAATTAACGAAATGCATACTAGCCCATGAATATCTGGTACTGACCCATATTAAAAAAAATACAACCTAAAATCTATTTCCTTTTAGCAAAGTAAAGTGATCAAATGGTTTCTATTATAAATTCCAGATACATCAGTGTGTTTTTCTCTGTTATTAAATGCAATCTCTGCAGCATAAAATAATCCAAGTATTTAGACAATGCAATCTTTGCATCATCTGATTAATGTTAAAATGAAACAAGTCAATATTGTCCTTTATATGGTATTTACAGTGAATACACTCTATAACTGTGTTGCTACTTCCATGGAATTACCAAAATGCAGCTGAGAATCTGTTCCACCTGAAGGGGTTTATGACTTCAGTGTAAATTAGCATGGTCAAGTCAGGTTAAAAGAGAGATTCGTTCAGTAATGTTTCATGACTCATGCTTTCCTAACCCATTCATCTTTTTATTGCCCACCTCACTGACCACACAGAGCAGTCGCATCCCTCCGTGACCTCACGATGATTTCATTAGTTCAGAGAACAAAGCAATAAATCTCTAAAAGCCAACATTGATCTAACTATGGTCGACTGAGGTGACATTCTGGGAGGCTGTCATAGATCAAAGCCAAAGGAGGCCAAAAAGTTCTCTTCACATAAAATATAGGATATGTTTATGGTTTTTTTGACTTTTGGTAGTCTGCTGAAACATATCATCATTTCTCATAAGTACTGACAGCTGCCGCGGCAATTGTCATGACAAATCTGGATTATACGCAGAAAAAAAATCTGCCTCCCTTTGTCTTTCTCCACTCCACTTTCCACAGAAACTAAAAAAAAAAACATTGATTGTCTCTGACACTCTCAGTCATGCTATCAACAGAACCAGAGACAACATCTGCAAGTATACTCAGACAACACAAAGACACAGAGAGACAATGAAGCACAGAAATAGATGTCTGACACTAATCACTGGCGCTGCTGTTGTCGCAAGCCCTTCACCATCTGATCAAGCTAATGACAACAATGGTTGTAATAGCCACAACATCGGTGTCAGCCTAATTCACCAAGATGAAGTTATACATAGAATTTCTCTTATGATGTCTCCCACTGACAGTCCCCTTGCTGTGGATAATGAGACAAACCTTAATGGGGTCATTTTACATTGACATGGTTTTGTCGGCTTAATGAGCTGTTACATCAAAGGTGTTGGAGAGTGGCTTTTATGAGAGAACATAAAAACACAACATATTTTGATCTAAACCAGGCAGGAATGTAATATGCTGTGGGTACTAGTCATTCAGACTTGGTGGCTGAATACTGAGTAGTTTACTTTACTGTTTACATTGTTTAACTACCTGAATCAGTGAGCCAAACAGGAAAACCAACAGTTAAGGCTAAAATCCTCTTAAAAAGGAAAAGCAGAAAATCCAAGCCAACTGAGGTATATGCATTAGCTTACTTCATTGATCTGCTTTCCGAACTGACCAGATCATGGAAAAAAGGCCATAGTTTAATTGGAAATGACCTCAAGCTTTTTCAAAGCAAACTGGCATTACAGCTCACAGTTTTGTGTGATTGCTAAAAAGAAAAGTAGAGACACATTTTAAGCATCTGTAATTGTTAGGCATTATTCTGCTTTGTTGATTTATTGCTTTGCACAAATAACCTACTGGCATGCAACAAATGGATTATACTGCATCAGTTCCTGCTGCCTCAGGACTGCAGCCAGTTTTAGATTGAGTAAAGTCAACATGTAATGTCATCATTGTTGTGCAAACAATATTAAATATGCATGCGAGTGGAGCTGATAGACACCTTGTGTAATTTACTGTTTTGCTGTATTGGACAGAATAGGAAAAGCCAATTACTGTAAGACCATTAATATCAAGTTCCCAGTGAGGAGCAGGTGTCTGTTTGCCCTTTGTCCTTGTAAATCCACATTTCCCTGCTGCGTATGCACTCAAAGCAGTAGTGGGTTTTTGTCCCTGTGCTGAGGGCATCCATTTGATGGATTAAATGGATAAGAAATCGACTTCTGTTTGTTGGTTTAGATCTTTTTTAGTTAACATTTAGGTTGGGTTTTAATTTTCCATGTTGGAAATACCACTCAACTCCAGTCAGAAGTTTATATACACCCATCAGTGGCATGAATATAATGCTGGCCTTTTATTGATGCATTTAATATTTACTTCTTCCAGGGTGGAATGATAATACTAGTTGCAATTTCTGTGAATTTTAAAATCAACTGTTTTTTGTACACAAGTGTCAAAAATATAAATAAGGGCTTAAATATATAAACCACTCACTTACTATTTCTATCATCATTCTTATTATCATGAATACTAGAGCTCCTTTAAATTTAAAAGCAGAAGCTTAAGGACTCCTTTGCAGAAATATTTTGGGGTTCTTCCCCAAATTGTACCCAAATTTTACCTATCTCACAAATACTGTCCCCGTTTTAGATGAATGGAAATTGGTTAGGATGTTAGAAACAACCCAGGAAACAGAAATTCTTAACGTGGACTGAGATGGTGCTAGCCTCCTTCAAAATCGACACCTTCAGGCATGACTGAAATTTAAAGCAGCCCTCGTGGGCTAGTCAAATGTCTTAGAGAACATCCATAATAAATTTAAACATGTGCAAGTTCTTTTCTAAAAATCCTTGAAGTTGTCAGTTTTCTAGTCATTTCACTATATAAAAAGAACAGTTCAAACACATCATTAAAAGAACAAAATTAAAATGACATTCATCAAGAGTGTGAGTAACTTTACTTGTAAATTAATTTGACTATTTTAATTTTCAGGTTCATACACAATGAGTCATTAAATCTTTAGAAAATCATTAGATAACCACAAAAACAACACACACATATCATGGATTAGAGGTGTGTTACAGGGATAGAGATTCCTGCTGTTCCTGCATCATATTTAAAAAATAAACAGGTGGAAAACAAACCTGTGGTACTTGTTATTCTGCTTATCCCCAGTCTAATCCCTTGCATGCTTCCTTTAAAGGTGGTTAACTACCTTCTGAAGAGGCTGGACCTGAATTACCACAGAAACGGCGTTACTGATGGATACAGCTGTGGAACCCGCAGAAAGCTCTCCACTGCTCTGGCTCTCATCGGGCATCCACAAATCCTGCTCTTGGTGAGAAGGACACACCTGTTTGTACAGCTCCACCTGGCAAATTATTTCCCTCAGTGGTTACCAGAAAGCAAAATATAATGCCAGTTGTTTGCAGTTTTTCTTGAATTGGTTTTCGAAGTAAAATAGATACTGATCCCTGAGATTGAATGGATATCATATAGTTATCTACTCTGCCTCTCAAATTTATGCAGAACTGTTTTCCCTGTAGCTTCAGACTTTGTTTTTAAATTATGTCTCTATTGAATCGTTCTTTCTGTCCCTCCATATCTCTTACTTCACTTTGTTACCATAAGTAGATCAAAATTTTGTAAACTGTATCCGTCCCTTCACTTTCTACTATTCCGTTGTTTGCTACATGCTACCTCTGTCAACAGGCTGCTTGTCATTTCTTAATGTGACTATAGTAATCAGAAATGCACTAATCAAAACTGTGTGGCTGATCTTTTTTTCGTAAAGGACTATGACATCAGAAGGTATAAGTTTAAAATATTTTTTTGGCCTTTCTGATATTAGCGATAATTAACTGCCTATATGAAAAGCATAGTCAACATCACAACATGAATATAACAGAGGACTTACTGTAAAACAGTCTTACTATTGTTTAAAAAACAAAGACGAAATTATTGCAGACTCGACATGTTAAACTGTCTTTAATATCATATGTGATTAACACGGCTAACATGGGTGTCACTGTTAAAACGGCACTTTCCATGTGTACTCCCTTGAGAATGTAGTAGCTGACCTTACCTCTGAGATTTCAAAAAGCCTGCCAATGCATCCAAAGCCAGCATGTTCCATAACAGACAGAAGACAAAAGCTCAAAATAATAAAACAGAACTACTTTGCTGTTCAGCCTTACTGTTTTAAGCTGAAAGTCTTGCTCTATCCAACCCTGAATAAATTACAGAGACATCTCTGTGTACCTATTCCTTTTAAATACCTTTTTTTAGATCTCTAAGTTTATTTTAAATGCCCTACTAAAACAAATAACTTTCCCCCTCAGTTGAAATTTAAACACCATAGAGTGTTGATACCACAACCTGGAAGGTGTGGTGCATTCGCTGATCAGAAAAAACGTTTGAGTTTCCGTTACCAGTGAGGGTCAATCATAGGAAAAATGGGCTGATTCCAGTGAAATATCAATTTCTCAGTGCATCTCTGGCACTAATGTAAATGCACCCCTCTTCTTCACTGACGTATTTTGTCTTCACAGGATGAGCCAAGCTCTGGCATGGACCCACGCACCAAACGCCATCTATGGAAGATCATCTCAGAAGAAGTGAGGGGCAAAAGTGCAGTGGTACTCACTTCTCACAGGTAAGAAGTAGATGGAGAATATAGCAACATTTTGATTAATATTCTCATCACAGCTTACTTAGTCTATACTTCACCATTTATAGATAGGAGTAAAGATAAAAAGGTATTGATTGTACTAACAAGTTGGGTAGCATTGTAGCACTATATGCTTTGTGTTTTTCCCTCTTTCTTAGTGTTCTGCATATGAAAAATGCTGCAATATTAAAATTACAGACTAACTATTCTAACTTCGAATGGTCCTTGCATGACCTTTTGTCTTTCTCCCCTTGTCTCCACCTCGCAGCATGGAGGAGTGTGAGGCGCTCTGCAGTCGTCTTGCCATCATGGTGAAAGGTCAGTTCCAATGCCTGGGCTCCCTGCAGCACATCAAGAACAGGTTAGTGACCTCTACTCATCCTTCAACCCACACTCATTCTCTTCCCCACCAACAACCTTACCACCCTTCAGACACGTAATAACAGTACTTTGTTTATAAAATCTCCTTTGTGCAGGTTTGGCAGCGGGTTCACTGTGAAGATGTACTTGGCCGAGCCCTCATGTGATGCAGAGGCAATCACTGCTTTCATGCAGCGCAGATTCCCCACTACATATCTCAAGGTGAGCTTTATCAGCTCTTCAGTGGAGTCAAAAATACTCAGTAGAGTTAAGGTGAAAGACTATAGTATAATCCAGTAAATGTAGCAAGACATTTATTTATACCTATTGTAAAGAAAAGCGACAGAAATATTCTGATCATGAACTATAGTCTGGTATGAATATTTTGGGGACTACTCACCCTTTCTGTCATACATTTACATAATTTTAAATTTTAATGCCTCAAAAGGTTGAGGGAAATTTTTTAATTTTTACTAAAGTTTTTTTTTTTTTGTAGTCAGTTGCATTAAAAAAACATTATAGAACTGTTTAGTGATGTGGATTTTTTTTTTAGTAACTTAAAAATATTATTAATTCATAGTCACTATTTGTTGCACCTAATGCTAGAAAATATAGATTTATTACAAAATTTCATTGTGATACAAACAAAGTTGAAAGCAAAGAGAATAGGAGATAGGAATAGGAATAGCAGAACCCTTACAAAAACTATACAGTCACAAGCTACAAGTACACTCTAAAATACAAAAAAACAAACATTGTGCTTTGGTCCTTCTTCAGTCAGATGTCACATGGGGGGAGGTTACTCATGTTAACACAAAATAACTCTGAACATAATAAACTCTGAACTTGTTCAAAATTCACTTTTCTGTGTAAATATAGTAGGTCTGTCATCCATCAATTGTTAATAAATATTCAGTGCTAAGGGCTACATAAATCATATATTTTTTACAATAATACAACAACATAAACATGGAGAGAAGAAGAGTTAAAATATATAGCCAAGCAAAGTCTGACAGTGTCACTATAATTACACGGCACGGTTGCTCTGTATAGCCAGCGGCAGTAACGTTTTTTCCCCCCTACTAGTCTGACAACACAATCTGACATTCTTCTTTGTTTAGTGTGCAAAACAAAGTGTCAACAATCTGTTGCTTACATCTGCACCAGGAAAACATGAAGCAGCATATAGATGTGTTTAGTATTTACTCCTGTTAGTTGTGTTTAAGACTTCAGAAACTCCTGAAGGACATTTGTAGCTCCTCATCCACTAAATGCTCACCAATAGTTGGTGACTGGTGGTGTTTTCATTCTAAATTCTAGATTCCATACAGAGTGGTAGGTTTAGTAGGTTGCTGCACCTTAAATTACATGCAGTCCTAAAACATTCTTTACATTACTATATTTTAAGGTCTTAAAATGATGATTTTGAATATTTGCGTGAAGTTCTGTTAAAATGACACAAGGACATGCATACACCAGATAACACTCTTGGAATCTTCTTTCAGCATATACCCAGATTAGCTGGTTCCTCATGCTAAAGCTACTGGCCAGTTCGAGAGGGGCAAACATCAAATCAGACAGTTAGTTTATACAAATGTTATTTTACAAATCTTCAAATCACTGTCATGTTTGCATTTGGCTGTTATTTAACCAGAAACCAGTGATTATTTAACAGCAACTGGAGGTTGGAGGCGGTGCACCACTAATGATCTTCCTGTGTGAAACTGTTTACTGAGAACGATACATATAAAGAGTGTCAAGTCAAACTGACCGAAAACGTAAAGCAGTGTGAAAATCTATGAAAATAGCATTTCCCCAGACCACAACAGTATTTTTGCTTTGAACATCAGGTAGTTATTTTGAACAGAGAAGCTTTCCATTTTCTGTTTTCAGTATGTGTTTCACACAGGAGGATCAATGATGGCACACACCCTCCAACTGCTATTTCCTGTGTAAGAATTGTTTTGCAGCACTAGTGGCCTTAGTTTTTTTATTTTTTTGGAAAGTAGGCAGAGAGGAAATGGGGTGAAGAGAGGGGGAATACATACAGCACAGTTCGCCATGGCCGGGTCTCAAATCAGGAGACAGCTGCATTAAGGGCTGAAGCCTCTCAATACATGGGCTTCTCTCTCTGCTGCTACACCAGCTCTGCGCTCACTATTTTCTGTTTAAAAGTATTTTTCCCACTTTAAGTACTGTAACTATTCAATGCAAAAGTGACAATTGTTTAAAAGTTTAAAAAAAAGTGTTTCCATAAACCGCTATAAAGTTTTTGAGACAGGAGTTGTTTTACTACTTTACCCCTTTCAAATTAGTCACATTAGTCATGCTAGCTAACTAGCTAGCCTTAAACTAATGTGGATTTATTTTAAATGAAAATGTCAAAAGTTACCTACAGCAGGTAGTATATTAACAACTTAGAACCTCACAAATTTGAGCTATTCCTTTACTGTTAGTTAAGTTTACTGCTGTCTATTGACCCAGGTAGGCATTTTTCAACAAGCTTGAGATTTGTTTAGCTAAGGATCTATGAATATAAAATGCTCCAGGTTTATTATTGATGTTCAGTTTGTGTATAAACTATTACGAATAAATTGAGAAGGAATGTCGATTTATTCCCCAAGCAAATGTCTGTTAGGTTTAGCAACCGCAGACTTTTTTTGCCAATGTCTAATGTTCAGTGTTTGTACACTATTTTTGGTTTCACAGAGAGTTTTATGTTTTCACCAACTTTACACATACAAACTCTGCTTTCTTTCTCAACACACAGGACCAGCACTCTGCCATGGTGGAATACCACATACCAAATGCTCCTGGAGGGGTTGCTGACATCTTCAGCCAGCTCGAGTCCAACAAGCATGCTCTGCGGATCAAACACTTCTCTGTGAGCCAGACCACACTGGATGAGGTGAGGAAAAAGAGACATGACATAAACCGAGAGAGACAGAAAGAGAGAGGGAGAAGGAGAAAGAGTGGGAGAAGTAATGTGTGACTTTGTAGGGTTGGGGTGATGGTAGCAAGGGATAGAAAAAAGGGACATGAGAGAAAGAGCAGGAGGGTGGTAGGGGAAGCAGGGACAGAAGAAAGCTGAGTAGGAGTGAAAGACAGAGCAGAGAAAGTTTAAAAGAGAAAGAGGAACACTGACAGAGGGTATGCCTGAGGGAAAATAAATGGAATATGAGTTTGGGAGAGAATCTATGAGCTTTATATGCAGCCAAAGCTGATATTCTTCAACTACTCAAAACCCTTTGGGGCTCTGGGATTGGAAGCCACCATATATAGAAGAAAGAGAGGGGGGTTGGGCTGTGAAGCTGACCAGAAGATAAACTAAATATTACAGTTTTCTTTAAAGGAAATTATTACTTTTTACTTTGCCTTCCATCTTACAATATTGCTGAACCCCCACAGGTCTTCATCAATTTTGCCATGGGAAATATTGGCATGGAAACCATTCCGATTCACAGTGAAGACGACTTGGAAGACCTGGACTCCATTAAGGCTGTAAAAACATAGAGCTGACTGACTGAAATGAAACAAGTTAATTTACCCCACTTAAATATATAAATAGTTGTAGTATGTATGTGTAAAAGGTTGATCAAATGAAGGGTAATTGACATTTTTATCTTTACCAAATTAAAATATTTTTAGAAGCATTACTTGCACTTTTATGAACACATGAACAAATGAAGTTGATAAACTGATCCTGCATTTATTCACTGTTTCCTTTCCTTACTTTTGATTTAAAAAATCTCAATATTTGTGAAATTTATTTGTTTTCTTTGTGGTTGAGCAATTAGAAATTATTTTCAAAAAGTGTATTCCTCAATATCATATTCAGCTGACCATAATGCTGGTATACTTTGATTGTGCCCTAATTATTCTCACTCATCAACATATTTTCAAATGTAGGTGCATATAATTGTAAGTACCAGGTGAAACAGAAAAGTAAATATCTGTACTTAATGCTCTATATGCAGTTTTCTTCTAATCCTTAACCAAACTCTGAGGATACACATTATAATTGGAATGGCTCTACTGAATAATAAATAGTCTCTCTTGCTTTTGGACCAATCTAACTGCAATCTTGAATGTATTAACTCTGGTTTTTGTGATCAAAATAAAGCTATTTTTCAAATGCTATTGTGATCAATGTTATGTCTTTTCTTTTGTTTCTACATTGTGATGCATCAGTTTTGTTCCTTTGGTTGATATATCATGTTTATCACTGCATCTAACTACTGACCTATTATTGTCTCTTGCTTAGGTATATGATATTTAATGTCTTACAAAAGTATTCACACCCCTTGAACTATTTCACATTTTGTCACATTACAACCACAAACCTTTATGTATTTTATTCGAATTTTATGTGATTGGCCAGCACAAACAAGTACATAACTATGAAGAGAAGAACAGTAATACATTGTTTTACAAATAAGTCTAAAAATGGGGCATGCATACACTAGCTCCCCTTATCTGTGACACACTAAATAATGTCCAGTGCAACAAACTGCTTGTAGAACTCCCATAGTTAGCCAACATAGTTCACCTATGTGTAATTTAAACCTAATTTTTCTCAGGGTTTAGTTAAAAGGCTTTCATTTGTTTATTAGAGAACATTAGTTACCAAACAGCATCACTAAGACCATGGAACACACTTGGGATAAAGTTGTGATGTTAAAACCATGGTTAGTTTACAAAAAATAATACCCCAATTTTTGAACATCCCAACAGTGCTCCTTGAGATGTTCTTTCCAATAACAAAGTACAAAAACAAAGCTACAAAGAGATGGCTGTCCACCAAAGCTGCCAGCTGGGCATGGAGACTATTAATCACAGACGCAGCCAAGAGGCCCATTCTAACTCTGAAAGAATTTGAGAGATTCACAGATCAGGCGGGAGAACTTGATGACAGGACCGGTATTTGCCATGCATTCCACAAATCTGTACTATGTATCATTTTCATTCCACTTCACAGTTACGCTCTGTTTTGTTTTAGTTTATCACATAAAATTAAAATGAACAATAAAGTTTGTGGTTGTACCATGATAAAATGTGAAAAGGTTCAATACTTTTGCAAGACATTGTAGTAGAAGGCTGTTCAATAAAAGCTATGTCAACTATAGAAAACATTGTGTGTTATAAAGACCAGGATTCAACAATAAAACCATGATGTTTTAATACACAACAGTTAAAAAAAAATTTGACTTAAGAAAAACCACATTAACAATAACCAGCTTAAAAACTAATAATGATAAAATTGGGTAGTGGAAGGTTTCTAAGGAAAAAAAAGGAAGGTACTCTTGTCGCAGCATCTGTGTCTTCCTCATATGTATGCACAGAAATGTTTCCTCTAGCCTTTGCAATATATTGCTCTTGGTCATAGCACTGATTGCTTACAACCCCATGTCCCACATACTGTGAATATAAACAGAATGCTCTGTTATGGAAAAAATTCAGACCCAGTATTTACCTGGAAAGCAGCAGATATAAACAAAAGCTTTGATTCTAGTTACAAAGACTGCTGTTGTAATATGTCCAAAATGAGGTTTATTTTGCATCTTTTTGCCAAAATCAGCTACAGTCTTCCTTGGAAAAAATGTGTCATCTGATGGCAGAACAAATTACCCCAGTTTATATATTGTTGTGCATCACTGGTGTATTCAGAAACAAAGTTGTGTATGCCTCATACAGTAATACATCTACATAGCACCAAAGGCTTATGAGCTGTGTCCTGATAAAAAACTGTATTCCTTCGAGTTTAGCCAAGAGAAAAAAATCCCTATATGAATTACAATATGTATTCACGGTCTGAGTAAAGTGCAGGCTGAGAGAATGCAGTGTTGCTTTTAGATCTTGAGTCCTCTGGATTCAGCAAAAAAAGTGTTCAACCACAGTGGTTTTTATGAGGGATTCAACTGAAGCCATGCAATTATTTCCACTATAGAACTGTGTCTGACTCTACTGCAGTTCTGAAGGCTTAATGATGACAATTAATCTTTAGGCCTTCAAGTATTCTACTGTAAAATATTTATAATTCGTTCAATCTACTTTCAAGACTAACTGAAATCTTGGAGATTTTTGTTTCAAACAATATCTTAAAGTTGTTTTAGTTCAGTTATTTTAACCCAAAAGAATTTCCTTTTTATGAGATTTTTGTTTTCATATTTTGCAGTCATACATAAAATTGTTTAAATTATCTTTATGTAGTTAGTTTATAGTTTCATTTACATTGTACATTTGCAAAGAGGTCTTTTACACTTGTATGTCACATAAATGGGAACTGAGATACTGCAGGATGTTACACTGATAGCGTGTTTCAGTTGTACAAACAGGTTAGATTTTGTTTTTTTTTTAAGATCGGAAATAGAAACGTTGACCACTCCATTCTCCAGGTTGTTTATCTAAATAAAAAATACAAAACCTCTCTACCAGCCCTGATGTAAAAATCCAATACATCTTCAGAGTGTAAAAAAACTTTGTAGATAGGATTGGTAATAAGCTCTTTATTTGTAATTCTGAAGGTTGTGATCTCATTAAATCAGTTTCTAATCGTAGTACTTTACAACCTCTGAGATTGAAAATATCGCTACATTGATAGAAAGATATAATTGCGAGGTTGTGATTGGTCTAAGTTGCTGAACATAGTTGAGTTGAGTGTGACATAATTCCCAGATCCAAGTTCTGACTTATGAAAAAAGTAGTAAGCAGCATAAATTAAGGCATGATATCATTAGGTAACATTTACTGAGTGGCAATAAAACCCCTGGGTCAGTCCCCATAGACTGTTAGAGCAGATCAAAATGACAGAAAATTTTAATAAATATACCATCCAGTAGCATATTTTTTCACTATTAAATGTACATTGACAATTAAAACACAATTAACTAATATGGTATTGATTTCCATTGCAGGAGTTCACAAAAATAAAAAAGCGGACTGAAGGAGCTATTTTAAATTTATGTGTATTTGGATTGATGACATTACACAAAGTGCAAGAATCAAACTGATCGCACCATTATGGCAGACAAGCAAGTTTTGACAGATTTTAACATGCATTCTGGGTCATTAGTGTCGCAAGGTGTTTGACCTCACTTGTTTGAGCCAGAGTTTGACTCTGAAATCCAAGTCATGATTAATACTGGTGACAATAATTGTCTTTAAAGCTTTAACAGGTATAAGAAGCTTGCTTGCTGCAGTTTTTCAATTTAATTCATTTACCTGCATGTTTGTCACTCAGCGTGAGAAAATTCACCTTGTATCATCTTAGTAATGTGATTTGCCAGTACATTGGTGCTGCAAGCAACTCATACTAACTTGTCATCTATCTTTCTGACAGCAGAGCGATGTGATTTCTTCCCCCATTACTTCTTCTCTCTGGTTTTGACTAGAATGATAACAGTGGTATAGGTCGTACTACCAGTGCACGCAAGGTAAGGCTAACTGGTTGGAACTAAGCTCATACATTTTCTGCTTGGCGAACAACAGCACATGATGCAGCAGTTCTGAAGGAAATTGTCGGAACCGATCCGAACTATAGTTTTAGAACTATAAAAATAATTTTTAAATAAATCAAGTCCAGTCTTCTCTGGGACTCTTGAAAAACTGCACCCATGTGTCGTTGTTTTAAAATTTTCCTGAAATCATTGCAGTTTAATTAAGAACATGGGAAGAAAGAGAAGAAAACAGAAAAAATACAAATGTTTTTGAAAGAACTTTGTTCAGTGATCACCACTGGCATGCGGGTGTAAAAGCATATTCCTCCGTAAAAGCATAGCTGGGAATTTCAGACTTTGTGGGTGTTTTGACGTAAGCGTCACACCCCTTAAGTCACTTCCGTAAATAATTGGCGGGACATGCAAAGAATCAGGAAGTAAATTCCGCTTGTTTTGCGGTTTGATTTTGGAGGCAGGATTAGAGCAAACGAGTCATAAAACAAACTGGTAAGAGAATCATTTCTAGTAAAAATGGATAATAGTACATCGCTACAGGGAGATGACTGGAAGCACACCAGAGAGGCGGTTGCAAACTTCCGTCGACTGTTGCTTTGCTCCAAATGGTAAGTTGATGTTTACATCAGAACCGTTTACATGTCTGGCGAACTTAACTGGGTTCTAATTTTCTACAAAAATGCATCATAAAGCGCTGTTTCGGTAGGTGGATTACTTTTACTGGGGGTACGATTAAATATAATGGGCTTATTAGTCGTTATGCTAGTGTTAGCATTTTAATCACTTTGAAAGACTAATATAAACATATTTATAGGTTTTCATCCTTTTAGTTTGAATGTTTATCAGCAATTTGTTAG
Organism: Crenichthys baileyi; assembly: GCA_036173005.1. Lineage (NCBI taxonomy): Eukaryota > Metazoa > Chordata > Actinopteri > Cyprinodontiformes > Goodeidae > Crenichthys > Crenichthys baileyi. The sequence goes on along the minus strand of JAHHUM010001322.1, from coordinate 102,526 downwards.
AACAAGCCGAGTTACCAGAACATTACAAACAGATGCGCTGACATGATTTGCTAAGAGCTAAAGACAATTGATAATAATATTCTTATATCCTCATGTCAAGATTCAAGAGAATATACAAAGTTAAATCAGTCTTGCTAAAATGTAATTTATTTATGTGAAACAAAGACCGAGATAAATTATTTTACAACTTTTTCCATCTTTAATTTGACTGTCACAACTCAATTACAAAAACAGAAATAGTTTAAAATTAGAAAGGTTCAGATATTGTGTTTGCATAAGTGTGCACACGCTTTCATAGCACCATACCTACAGTGAAGCATGGTGATGGCAGCATCATACTTTGGGACAGCTGGGGTCTTAGTCAAGGTGGAGGGAATTAGGTCTGAAACAATTTATCGATTATTGAAATAATCGTCAACTAATTTAGTAATCGTTAACTGAAGTATACCGATTGTAAAACATGCCATTTGCTTAAAGATCAACCCACTCCAACTTTCTCTGTCTCTGCAGTCCCGTCCGAAACTGTACAAAAAACTTTGTCTGTAAATATGCGCTATCAAGAGCTGCTCAAGTGTCATAGTTTTAGCTTCAACTGGTTTAAATTCTGTAAAAAATATATCTTATTAAGCACCTAGTCAACAGATTAATTGATAAGCCAAATACTCAGCCCTAGAGGGAATTATGAACAAAGTCACTGTTGGAGCTAAACCTTCAGCTTCTCGAGGAAAACTGAAAATAAAATTAATCTTTCACCACAACAACGAGCCAAATCATACTTTAGAAGCTTCACCAGAAGGCAATTAAAGTTTAGCCCTGACCTAAAACTAGCTAAATTCCCCTAGAAGTTGTTTGCTTGTTTTTATATTTACTTTTACGTGTTATAGTACCTGTTGAAATAGAAAACTTTTAATATCTACTGTATGGGAAAGAAAAATAAAGCTTTGTGTTGAGAGAACAATGATTCACAGCAGACAGTGCATGCTGCAGTCCAGGGATGAGGAAGCTGATGTATTTATAATAAACAATTCTGAGGCAGAATAAGCTTCAGAGGAGTAGCATGAGATGTTGGAAATGCACACGGTGCAATAAACACCACCATGCGAGGTGCCTGCAGATCATTGTTTGTTTTTAGTTTTCTGTGGGTAATTTCAGTGAAGGATGGGTTGTATCAATCCTGGTAATTTTCTGTGACAAAGGTATTTAGGATTTAATACTCTCAAAGAGGTAACGATCAGAAACCTAATTACTGCTCTACTGCATCTTGCATTGCAATTACTTTTTTTGTGTGGCAGTAAGTTAAGCCTGCAACAAGTAATGAATCCTTTTGTCTGTTTCCCAGCTTAAATTTGATGGAGGAGCCAGTGTGTCTGGGGATGTGCGAGCATATGCTGTGCAGGTAATGTAACCTCACGTTGTTCTGCTGTGATATGCGTATTACAGGCAGGCGCGCGCCGTGGCAGGAATTTTTATTTGCCAAACACAGGTGTAGCTAATAACGATAATGATTGCTCCTTTGCATTTAAGTGTGCGACTGCCAAGATTGTGAAATTGTGCATGCTGGCTTACTGGCAGGGCAACCTGGCATTCTTAAATTGTATTTAAAACAAACCGTAATCTTTTCCTGCTCTGACACATGAAAATGGCCACAGTGGGAGTAGTTTTCCTTCTGCTTCAGGCGTGAAAAATTATTTAATTTACTTTGATTAATCTTTGTCGAGGTAAAATGCTGCTTAGCACTGGAAGTGCAAGGTGTACATTAAAGAAGAAATCTACTGTGGTTAGATCTAAGGTTTGTATAAACTACCAACCTTTCATTTTCTTTGTGGCTGAATCTACTAAGAGGGTGAGTCAATAGATGCACTGTATTTCTTTGTACTGAAATGTAAAAAGGACCCGAGTCTAAGAGAGGCTTATTGTTCAGGTCTTGTGCTGGCCCCCGGGCAGGAGATGGCTGCGCTGTGTGTCGCAGCCCTGCGTGGGTGAAGGACATCCAAATCAACAGGCAGCTTAGCAGCATCATACAGCTCTTCAGTGGCTTGGAGTCGCTGCTTAATCCCAAAGAACAACCAGGTAAATTCATGCACAGCCACGTGTTGGTTTTTGTCTGTACAAACATGTTTCTGCACATTGCAATAACAAACTTCAGTGTTTGTTAATGGGATTTTGTGTAATAAATATAAAAAACTATAAGGTAGTGCATGATTCAAGTGGAAGGAAAATTATTCATGTTTTCAAAATAAAATTAGAAAAGCGTGGCATGAGGTGACTGCAGAATATATTGAGTCACAGTCACCTTTGCAGTATCAGTATCAGTACTTTGCCTCTAACAGGTTTTCTTCTGGGTTTGCTCTGTATTTTAAGCCGTCCATCTTCCCATCAAATTTTACCAGTTTCTCTGTTGCTGCCAACTTTTCGTGTCCTGGGCCGTCCCCTGGGCCTCCTCCCGGTGGGACGTGCCTGGAACACCTCCCGAGGAAGGCGTCCAGGAGGCATCCGGTATAGATGCCCGAGCCACCTCAACTGGCTCCTCTCGATGTGGAGCAGCGGCTCTACTCTGAGCTCCTCTCCCTATCTCTAAGGGAGTGCCCGGCCACCCTACGGAGGAAGCTCATTTCAGCCGCTTGTATCCGGGATCTCGTTCTTTCGGTCATGACCCAAAGTTCATGGCCATAGGTGAGGGTAGGAACGTAGACCGACCGGTAAATCGAGAGCTTCGCTTTTCGGCTCAGCTCTCTCTTCACCACAACGGACCGGCACAGCGCCCCCATTACTGCGGCAGCCGCACCGATCCGTCTGTCGATCTCCCGCTCCATTCTTCCCTCACTTGTGAACAAGACCCCAAGATACTTGAACTCCTCCACTTGAGGCAGGAACTCTCCTCCAACCTGAAGAGGACAAGCCACCCTTTTCCGGTTGAGTACCATGGCCTCTGACTTGGAGGAGCTGATCTTCATCCCAGCCGCTTCACACTCGGCTGCGAACCGCCCCAGCGCATGCTGTAGGTCTTGGCTAGAGAGGGCCACCAGGACCAGGTCATCTGCAAAAAGAAGAGATGAAATCCTCTGGTCCCCAAACCAGACCCCCTCCGGCTCTTGGCTGCACCTAGAAACCCTGTCCATAAAAGTTATAAACAGGACCGGTGACAAAGGGCAGCCCTGCCGGAGTCCAACATGCACCGGGAACAGGTCCGACTTAGTGCCGGCAATGCGGACCAAACTCCTGCTCCGCTTGTACAGGGACCGGATGGCCCCTAATAAAGGGCCCCCGATTCCATACTCCTGGAGCACCCCCCACAAGGCATCACGAGGGACACAGTCGAATGCTTTTTCCAGGTCCACAAAACACATGTGGAACAGTTGGGCAAACTCCCATGAGCCCTCGAGTACCCTGTAGAGGGTATAGAACTGGTCCAGTGTTCCACGGCCGGAACGAAAACCACACTGCTCCTCCTGAAGCCGAGGTTCGACTATTGGCCGGACTCTCCTCTCTAATACCCTGGCGTAGGCCTTACCAGGGAGGCTGAGGAGTGTGATCCCCCTGTAGTTGGAACACACCCTCCGGTCACCCTTCTTATAAAGGGGGACCACCAACCCCAGCCAACTTTTCCTTTCACTTTAAAATGATGCACTACCCTTGTGTTGGTAGATCACATAAATTGATATTTGATATTTGTGGTTGTTTCATAGATACTTTTGCAAGGCAGTGTAAATATATAGTCAATTATGTTCAAAAACTTAGTAGCCTACATTGTGTAAGTTTACAGAGATATCTATTACCATGTAAGAAATTGATTGCTGGTATATTTGTTTTTTTTTAATCTCGGTGCCTAGTAGAATGTTATTAAGAGATGGGCTCTCTGAAAGTGATTCACTTTGGAAATACGTAGCAAACATGCTTCAAGGATGGGATTATTGTTTTGTTGTTAAATATGTATCAGTTATGCTTTTTTCTTTACAAATCTTATTGCAGACTCCTCTGTTGCTGATGTCAAATCGCAGGCAGAGGCTGCTGTCCTAAAACACAAGAAGAACTTTAAGATCTGGTTCAGTCCCCGCAGTCGAAAGGTGCGTTGTAAGGTAGAGAAGCCTTTAGAGGTCACCACTCCAGACAAAAAGTCCTCTGGAGAACAGCGTACAGCTCACTCCAACATCACAACAGCTCAGTGCCAGGGCCTTTCAGTGTTTAATTTCACTTCGTCCTCCCAAGACTCTTCATCTTCACAAAATGAAAATAATGCAAACAGAAAAGAAAAGAAGAAGTCTAAGAAAGTTGCTGCAAGAAGGCAGGTTCAAGGACGCACTCGTACCACACGTAAACAAACCAAAGAGAATATGAAAAAGAAAAGGCTGGAGGCCATAAACCAGCTATGGGGAATTGTAGAGGAGCAAAATCCCTCATCTGGACTGGAGCTGGCCTGTGCTGACCGAGCACGAAGGTCTAGTAAACGGGTTTCTTTCCTAAGCCCTGCTGTCACCACTCATGAGCCTCAGACTGAAGTTTCGCAGGTGGATGAACTCAGTTTGACCAACAGCACAAAAAAAGAAGGGCTTTCAGGAGGGAAGATCAATGTCCTGAGTCACCAAAGCCAGCATGGTCAGAGCACATTCAGTGAGATAGCGTCAACAAATGGCCCCATTTCAGGTGACAATTCCAATAAAGAAAAAAACACATCTCCCCATGAGAATCCCTCCAAAAGAAACAAAGCAGAGGAGAGAAACTGTACCTTGGAAACCACACCAAAAAGACCTAGGGCTTCTCCGGGCCAAAGGAGAAAATCACCAGGTGGACTATCTTCACCTTTTGCTGAGCATTTAACTTTAGCAAGCCCGATGAGTGAAAAGAACAAGAAACACCCGAGAGAAGAAGAACGTCGTAGTCCCTCTATTATTGCACTTATATCTTCGGAAAGCCAAAACAAATCCTTGTGCAGTCCTCGATCATCTGTCGGCCGTTCAAGCCCCGGAAGCCCAGCAGTAATGAAGAGGAACCACAAGGGAGAGACCCCTCTGCATCTTGCTGCAATAAAGGTGAAGATTTATCACTAATTCCCCTAATTCTTAATTTTCACATTTCCAATGCTAAAATTCAGGCAGCTCGGCCCAAGAAACTACATTTCAAGCTGATGTTGCACCTATTGTCACCTAAAGAGAGCAAAATGAAACTTAAGTTGAAGGTGCAAACTTGGCCTTTTTATTTTTATTTAATACAGATACATAAAAAAACTAAAAAAACAATCCTTTCCAAATTAGTACTCAGGAGATAAGCACATTCTGCTTTTCAGTAATCCTTATGAACATGGCTGTAATCCTTCCCCGCATTCTAGACACGGTAATCAATGGCTCTCTGTGGAGGCTGATTGACAAACCGGAGCTTTTGTTCTCAGGGATCAGGTGTTGTTTTTTTCAAATAGGTTGACTTTGCTGGTTTGTGATTCTCACCTCAGGATTGTTGTTTACTTTACTTACCCTGCAGGGAGATGTAGATTCTGTCAAAGAACTGCTGGACCAGGGAGCGGACCCCAACCTGAAAGATAACGCTGGCTGGACGCCCCTGGTAAGTCGATATTCTGTGCATCTGAGTATCTCTATAGAGATAGAGGTAGATAGATATAAAAATGAACATTAAGGCCAGGCTTTTTGCCAGCGAAAACATGGAGAAAAAAGCAGGAATCAAGAATAATTTTTTTTGGATCAGTAAGTCTGAAACTGAATAATTTGGACAGCAGAATAGTGGAGATGTTTATTGTAAACCAAATACAGGAAAAGAACCTCATACCAACTATGAAGCATGATGGTGGAGGATGCTTTGCTGCAGCAGGTGATGGGCTGGAGGTATCCTAATTTACTTCTCACCAGAAATGTATTTCTTTATTTTTTGTTGTTTAAATATGTATGAAAAAAATACAGGTGGGATGTCCTATTTTTTTCACGACTGTGTGTGCATAGAGAGCAATTATTAATAAAGTATGAAACGTGTCCACTTTTTCTGTATTTAACGTTTATAATAAATAATAAATGTTTAGCACAGGGAATTCTATAATTTTTGCTCAGCACTAGATGTCATCTAATCCTTTAAACTTTTGTTGTTAAGAGGATATTACGTTTTTTTATTGAGCAACTTGTTTTGTGGAAATCTGTGCAACACAGCTAAAAATTTGTTCACTACAACTCGGATAAGCTGGTGAAGTACCAGTTTATCACAGGTAAAATCAGAGCTTTGAATTCTCGGTGAGATGGTTACAGTAATTGCTGCAATTGTTTTAACCATAAAGGCTAACCTAAAAATGTGCTGCTCTGTGATTTTAATGAGTCTACTTCAACAGGAAAAGTTGCCGTCATTTGTTCCCTCAGTTATCATGTTTTTTTTTTTGTGTCAGTGTTTGCCTCTGAATTTATTACATCCCTTAATGTGACTGCTAGCTCCACTCAAACTTCTTCAATTTAAGCTCTGACAGTTTGCAGTGGATGTTTTGAAAAGCTTACAATAAGCTTTGAGCTTGAAATATTATTTGACTGCTTGTATATTTCCTGGGAGTTCTCTGAGCTGAGATGCTGCAGCCCTCTAGAGCTCCCTGATGTGTCTTTTCCACTTCTGTAGTTTCAGCACCACTTTCCTAACTCTGTTTTATTAGTCTTCTAAGATAATACAAGTGTCTGCTTTTCTGGGATTGTTCAGCCTTAAGCAAACAAAATGAAACCGATTTTAATATGCACTTTACAAATCCAGTTTAATTCCTGTGAGCAAAACAAACATTTGTTTGGCACAGATGGCCAGCGCTAAAAAAAATGCATATTTACAAGAAAACAGTTGGGAGGTAAGAAATGATGAGAGGCAAGTTTCATTTAGCAGATAAATGATTGTAATACAATGCATTTCTTCTCAATGTTTCACCTACCCTGTTTTTCCTTTTGTAATGTCATATTTAATAGAAATAATTTACATTTTAGCTGAACTGCAACACCAGAAAACAATCCAAAAATACATTTTCATTAGAGCTGCACAATAAATACAATCCCAAATGTCATTGTAATATCGCAGTTAAGAACATCTGCTTGGATACAATATTATTTTTAATATTTAGCATGGGAATAATATATTTGGGGACTTAGGTGGACTCTCATTGTCCTTTATGTCCACACCTGATCCAGATCCTTCTTATCAACATCCTAAAGCTCAGTGAGAGGAGTTGAAGGTTTGTGATGGTAAAAAACAAGGAAAGCATTAAGGGACATCTTTGTGAATCACAATTAAAAAAGCAACCCTTATATTGAAAAATCATGTCCCAATGTCATGTTTTCCTAATAGGGATGAAAACAGATAATCAACTTCTGATTAATTGTCGAATGTTGTTTTTTTAAGTAACCCTATAGGTTCCTGTTTTTTTATATTTTATAAATATGTCTAAGTTTAATGTATGAGAAAACCAGATACAGAGGGCACCAATACAAAGGGCACAATAAATTGTTAAATAAAAAGAAATGATGTGCTTCTTTTTTTAAATTCGGCTTATTGTTTCAAATGAAACCCTTCACGTTATGGAAAGACCATTCTTGATACAACAGAAAACTAAAATTCGATTGACTTAATTTTATTACAGTTTACTGCAAATTTGCATATTGTGCAATCTTTGTGCACATGCATTTGGAAAAATAAACCCTCAACCTGGGCTAATTCCTCAGTCAAATTTAATGTATTATTAGTGCCAAGTTGAATCTGTGTTTGTTTCAGAAAATAATTATTATAATAATTATAATTAAGTAACTAAAAATATAAAGCAATGAAAATAATTGGTGTTGATTTTAGAATTTGTTTATTATGCCAAAACAAAGTATAGTATAGTAAAGTGTTGTTGAGGCATTTATTTTTCAGGAGGAAATAAACATTTTTTTCCAAATGTACATGCAGCCTTTTTGAATGTATTTTTTCCCCATAAACAGCAAAATGGAGGGAAAAAAAAGATCAAACAAATTTCAGTGCAGACTTTATGGTAATAGGGCCTTTTTGGAAATAACAGTGGGGAAAAATGAGCATGAGTTGCACAGAATGACTGTTGTGCCTTTCTGTGACTCTTGTTTCAGCATGAGGCATGCAATCTAGGCCACCTGGCAGCTGTGAAGGTTTTGGTCTCAAGAGGTGCCCTGTTGAACACACCTGGCTATGAAAATGATTCTCCACTCCATGATGCTGTGAGGAATGGACATGCAGCCATAGTTAAGCTGCTGCTGCAGCTTGGTGCTTCGCAGAATGTTCTGTAAGTTGCTTCAAATGTGTTTGTCCTACTCAAGGTTGAAGTTTACAACTCAGGATGGTTTTGTTAAGTGGGTTACATTTTCAGGGGTGTTGGAGGAGCGCAAATAACTAAGCTAATGACTACTAAATTATAGTATTTTAAACCAAACTGTTACCTTAAAAGCGCCCAATGGATTGTTTCACAGAGGAAGTCCTTCACTGACGTCATTTTATTTATTTATTTTAATGTATGATTAGTAAAGCACTTTTTCTGTTCAAGCCGCAAGTGAGTCAGACTGCACCAAACTAAATCACATGAAACCAAGCAAAGCTTCCATTTTAGGAATATGTATGTAGAATATTCGATGGATGTGTCTTGACTAGGCTCATAAACTCTAGGTTGGGTACCAGTATCAAGGTTTTAAAAAGTTACAGTTTCAAATCCATTAAAATTTTATATTATGCCAGCTCAAGGTAATTTTTTGCAAGAATTTTAAAGAGATGCCTGAGAAAGTGCTGGTGTAAACTGTATTTTCTCAAGCTCAATAGACATAGAGTAAAGCAGAGTCCCTGATGTACCTACCTTTTGCCATGCACTGCTGGTTAGCTGACTTAAAGAAGTCTATTAAAAATTCTGTTGCTTATAGAAAGACAAAATCTTAAGTAAGACACCTCATAGGCACATTTTCTTCTGCTTCCTATGAATAATGTCCTTTTCCCAGTCACTCTGTAAAGCATACTGACCCATGTGTGGTTAAGAACAGGGTGTGCGTAGGTGGACAGACGCAAGGGTGATGCTTATTATCACTCTGCTGATGCTGTACTAACACTTATTTCTTATGGAGGCAGTGTAGATGGGGTGAAAATTGTTGATAATGAGGCAGGGGACATTAGGTAATCATTATAATGACTAGACTGCTTGATCGGGGTCACTTTCCTTCTTTAGTAATTACCAATCATCTTTTTCTACATCGTTTGCTGCACTGTTTGTCTTATTGCTTTGGTGCCTCCTTAATGCATGGTCACACATTTCTCTCTCCTCTGTAACCTCCTACTTAACTGCAGTGCAACAGAGGCACTGACGCAGACAGCCTTTCAGGTCACTGCCCGGTGAATGTATTCATCATCCAAACTTCTTCCTTGCTTAGCACATCCACACGAGCCAAGCGAAGACATCTGCCAGTTCAATTCCTAATGGAATGACTGGCACAAAGCTCTGGATTTGGAAGCAGGTTTTGCAGGTTTCTATTGTTGCTTGTGTGCATATGATAGGTTTTAGTCTTTTACTGTATTCTTCCATTGCTATCCTGAATTATTGCTGTGTAGCATTTGTTAAGCCACTTTAAACTGTTGGTGTAAATATTCAGTATTATTGTTATAAGTCTTTTAGCCTATCTGAGTTCAGTCTGAAGGATGAATGATCTTCATCACAAATTTAAAAAGGTGAGGAGATTCTGTATTTCTCAGATTTAAAAAGATTTGGTATCGCTAAAAGAATGATACTCATGTCGAGGGTTATAAGGAAATAAAAATAGGAACTGATAATTAATTTACTCACCGTATTCTAACTTTGGATTCCTAACAAGATGGTGTGAAGAAAAAGCAAAAAAAACAACCTCAAATCGCTGTAGAATTTCATTTAAGTTGAATGGACATATCAAAGCATACAATGCAAACAAGAATATTCATCGCAACTGAATCTGCCAAGTTAATCAGACTTGGCTCTGTCTTTGCTAGGAAAGACTTCTTGTAACTATCTTCTTTTAACTATCCATGTAAATAAAATCTCCTGCCAGGAGCTTTTTGCATCTTGAAGATTTCAAGCATGTAACCATTCTACTGAATCTAAAGCAAGTTCACATTCAGAGCCCAACTCACAATTCACTACTTCAGCTTGATTAATTATGGATTACTTAAAGAGTTTTGAATTTCTAAATTGGTAAAAGAAGATCATTCAAACAAGAGATACTTCAAAATATTAACAGTCATTCAGACAAGACTCTGAGCATAAGACTTCAGGGTCTTACAAAGACTCAGGACACCAACTTCATGGGATAAGAGGTTGTTATCACTAATTTAAAAGGTCTTTTTGGGGACTATGAAGGAAAGCAGTTCTTTTTGGGTGAAAGGTCTTATTTGTCTGTGTTTACTACAGCAACCAGAAACATTTATTTTTCTTTGATTAATGGAAGGTGAAAAATAGTCTTAATTTGAAATCTGAATGTCTTCTATGCAACTAGACAGATACATGATATGCAAAGCAAGGCTCCCTGTACTGTAAGCATAAATATCACCCAGTGGCCTGAAGCGGCCTGAAATTTGGACATTGCTAAACATGCAATAAGCAATTTGCTGTCACTGGTTATTGCTAAGTCATGGAAGTATACGATTAATTGATAAGTAGGGAAAGAAGTAATTCAGCATGTTTGAAATGACAGCTGGCTGAAAAAGCAGGACTAAATGCTGAATCCATATATCAAATGAAAGGCCTGAATCTATATTTGGCTGTTAATTAATGTCAGCTCTTTGCCTTATTCGGTACTCACAGTCTAATAAGATGCACTGCAAATAAACTGGACCTGTGCGGGTTTACAGATCATGGTCATGCAACAAATAGGCAATACCAGTCATTGAATAGTAGTAAGTAATTGTTAAATCATTTTCACAACTTTATATGTTTTTAAAGATTAGAAATTAGCTATTCGCTTTTACATTCACAAAAATGGCGTATTGATTAGATCACAGTAAAATATGTTAGACTTTTTGTTCTTAACCGCATTAATGAACATTTAAATTAGAATCTATGTGTAGAATCTTGAGCATATGTAGGATATTTTTTACTCTACTGTAATTTATCAGTTATAGCGAGTTATCATGTCTAAAATAAGAAGCACGGAGTCTCATTATCATGGTGAAAAAGGCCAACAAAAGTAAACATTTTGATTAAAATTATGCTCTGCTAGTGTTTGAATAGCTGGTAAATCTTTGTTCGGCTTCAAGGATTCACAGTGTGTTTTTTTTTTGGTGAGTAAAGCGGAGTGTGAACAGAAACTTTGCTTGTTTACAAGAAAACCTTTAGAGGCCACCATTAAAATGATGTGGGTGTCATTATGTTCCGAATCTTTGAAGTATCCTCCATGAGGTATACTGTTTGCTGTAGTTTTGTTTTCTTGCCTAGCCAAAGTGCAGACCCAAGAATTTTGGCTCACATGAGCTGGAATCTAATTGTTTTCTGTCCAAGTTTGAAATTTTGCTAATGGTGTAAGCAAAGTTGTTGCGGGAAGACCATTGGAAATGGGTTGATGCCTACATTAAATTTTGGACTAAATTCAAAATCATATGTGCCAAACAGTTTATGTGGTCTTTTGTGTAACCTATGCATAACATCTCAAGAGTTGCTCTGGTTTGTGCATTTGTACTGGCTTATTTTTACCCAATAAAATGTTGCTTGGAGTTGCAACAGTTTTGAAGAGGTGTTCATCTCTATATGCTTGTTGCAGGGACAAGAGGAATGGATATTTTGTGTGTGTGCCTGTAATGTTTTAAAACATCTATAGATTCAATATATCTATATATTTATAGCTGTTTTATTGTTTATTTCTGTTCTCTCTGCATTTTTGTACAATACTTTGGTCAGGATGCAAACTGCTGATCTAGCAGGACTCACCAGTCTAAGATTCAAATCATTATTTTTGCCTTGTACCTAAAAGAGCCACAAGACCTTTTGACACTGAGAAGGACAGCTTTTACTACCTTGTTTACATGCAATTTAAATTCTCAACTTTTATAGCTGAGAAATGTTTACTATGAGAAAAAATACAATTCCATGAGTAGAATGTTAGAATATTTATTTGTTCTGATCAAAGATCATTGGAAAAGATCACTTTGCCATTTGCTTCATTTTATTGTGGGGGAATTTTTGCATTAAAACGACTTTTTTTTAAGCACTATAACAATACGAGGTAAAACAATGTGTTGCTACCTCTTTGATAGAGGTACAAAAATGTCATCAAAAAAATGCAGGAATCACAAGAACATTATTTAAAGCATGTCTCTGCATTTACTCAGAAGAAACAAATTAGATCCAAGTACATGCTGTTGATTAATGCATTCATAGTCTAAAAATGGTAGCAATAGTGAGTTTTGGTGCAGATTTAAGAATACTGGGGGTACTAGCTAAAAGTTAAAGCTGCCTGACCTGTCATTGTTACAGTTCATGCTCACTAGAAGCACTCTTGTGGTCAACCAGAGCCCTGTAGTTTTTATTACTTTATCTCCTGCATGAATTTTTTTTTTCCCCCTCAGAATGTTTACATATTCTCCTCGCATGCATACACCAGCGTGTGGGCATGCATATGTTTAAGTGTCAGGGACATTCTCTGTTTGTTTATATTTGTGTGTGTATTCGGCTGGGAGAATGAATCCAAATGAAATATTTTATGGACCAGTGGACCTATTAATTGTCCCCCAGGTGTTATCCTTGCTGACGCCTAATCTTTTAGAGGCGACCTGCTGGGCTCGGTTCTTCTATTTGTATCCTCTCTTCCTACCATCCTCTCTCTTTATCACCTTTTCCTTTGCACTTCAAGGTGACCTTTCAGGCAGCTTCCTCAAACTCACACTTCATTTCAGCATCCTCTTTGTAACCAGGAGTATGTAACCAGGAGATGGGTGCATTTTTATCACCTTTGAGTGTCTGTGCATAGTGATGCTTTTGATTTGATTTTAAGCCTCCAGTACTTACACTATACTGGAAAGGTTACAGTTCACCGGTCTCAAAATACTCAGCTAAAAAACATTTAAGGAACACCTCAGGTTAAGCCCTCTGTTGCTTGATAATTTTTAATTTCATTAAATGATTCCATCATTCCATATCATTATGGATATAGAGATCTTATATTTTCAAATTATCCTTAATTGTATTTTTGGCAGTGTGTATATATACTGTAACAATCAAAGTTTGACAAAGATATTTATTTTTCCTTCACACACTTTGAAGAGGTGAGTGAACCTCACAGTTGGGGAACTCAAGCAGAGAGTGAAATTTGAAATTCATTAAGTCTCCATAACAACTTATTACCAGGGTTGCCAATAATTGTGGAGGGTGTTGTGTTAATACAATGAGAGAAGTACTGATCTTTGATTAAACTGAACTGCAAATTTCGGCTTAACTCATATTACAGAGTTATGTTCCAACAGATGAAAATCACATAATGGTGCACAGTTTCACAGACCTTATGAACCTTATGCATATTGCGTGTCCCGTTCCGTCAGTTGTTGTTTTTATTTTGAGTTTTATCAGCATTTTTTTATTCTCACCGGTCTTCATCATCACAAACTCATTAATACACAACCAAGTGAATTCTTAGAAACATCGACTTGCTTTATCTGTGATTTTTTTTTTTCCTTTTCTTTGCAGTAATCTGCATGGAAAGCGGCCTGCAGATTATGCAGTGAGCCAGGAGATGCTGGAGGTTTTCCAGGAAGCTGCAGAAGTAACCCAAAATGCTAATTCTCATACATCTCATAGCCCCTCAGCCACCATCGCTGTGGTATGTCCTCATAAAGCAGTGAATAATCCTTTTATCCATCTTGAATTTGGCAACCCTTAAGCGCTGATATTCTTGCATTAAATGCCTAGAGACCATATAACCATGTCCTTATGTCTCATTTTAGTCGAGTGAGAGTGTGAGAAGGGACCAGACTTTACTGGTATTGGCCAGCAAGCTGTCGCCACCAGAGCAGCATCAGCTGGCCAGGCTGGGAGTACTACTGGGAGGGAGGATTGCTGATGCCTTTTCTGGCTCAGGTACTGTTCCTTTGTCTTACATAGCAACTCTTCTCAGGGCTGCAAATCCAATGTTTCAGAAGGAAACCCGAAATCCTACCTCTATATTGCAGATTTCTGTACCAGACAACCATTGTTGTATAACAACTCTTCACCACCCAAGATTGGCAAAAGTAAATTATAGATGGTGTAAAAAATAGAAATCAGAATCAGCTTTATTGCCAAGTTCGTACATACAAACAAGGAATTTGACTCCGGTACACTTTGCTTTCTGGGTTTTTTATTTTTTAATTTATTTTTTATTTTTTATGTGTTATAAGATGTATTTATGCATATATCTTTATGTCTTTAAATATACATATATACAAAGGTGCATTTGCAACTTGGATGGAGATGGAGAATTTTGTGGCCAATTTCCAATTCTTGTAAAGCTTTTTTTCTGCTGATAAAGAGTTGTTCTGTTATTCTGACTGGAAGGAAATGGCGTCCAAAATATTTTTCTTCTTGTCTACTGCCATGACCAGTCATAAGATCAAAGGGACAGCCATGCCAGTTGCATTGAAGAGAAGTCGCAGTTAATTAAGGTTTTCAAAAAAAAAAGAAAAAAAGACAAAATTAGTATCTTTGGTGTCTTATATTAGCCATTAATGCAGCGTGGCAAACATTGCTTAAACAACTTTCAGCGTCTTTCACGCCATGTTAGGAGCCCAAAACAATAAAACAGAGCAAGATATCTCCTACCTGGCCTAGCCTTTATATTACCTGCAGAAAATCTTGCTCTCTTGCAGCCTGAATGAACTACACATATGTCATAAAACATAGTTTTCTTTTAAATACCTTCTTACATGTCTGTGGTTTCTCTGATTTCCTCTGAATGCATTTTTGACACCCAACTTTGAGTCTATTTTATTCAGTAAGTGTTCACTTTGCCTAGTTATGCTTTCATATGGTGAGTTCACTGATCGTGAAAACAAAATTTTTTTAGGTTGATTGTCAAGGTCAGTCAAGGTGAAAATCGGCCAACAGTTTTTCTGTGCAGCTCTTCCACACAAATATTGTTGCATAAACACACTTCACTGCTCAAGGTTTTTACAAGTATAAGAGTTGTTTCAGAAACGGAAAGTTTTGCCCCAGATTCCCATTTTAGAAGGACTAGAACGCTGTTGTTCTAATATTTGTTGAAATTATTGGATTTTTATCTGAAATTGTACTTTTTTCCCCACACAGAGCTGTGCTTCATACACTTTACTAAGAAACATGAATCCATTTGTGCTGTAAAAGCTGCGAGTCGGTACCTGAGCATTATCACTCATGTAGGTTCAACAGTAGCAAATAGCTGCTTTTAGTGGTGTATACATCATTGTGATGCAGCAGCTCCTTCACTGTTGCATAGTAATGGCTGGAAGAACACTAGAGAGTAAAAGTAATTGAAATCGTTCCTCATAAAATGTTTGGAGGTGCTGTCAGAGTGATGAATACAGTAATGAAAAGCAGAAGAGCTCCTTGTTGTTTTCCTCTCTCTGACTGCAGGGGTGAATGTTTGTACTTTCAGACACTTTTTTTACCCTCTTTACCAGTTCGAGCTGAATCCTACAGTTTCACTCTCAATGCAAAATGTAAGAGGGTTTTACCCTTGGGATATAATTATGTTCGTTCTGCACTTGTCAACTGAGCTCACTTATTGAATGAAGAGGCAATAAGCTTGTATTTAAATTTTAATTAACCTATAATAATGTACTCTTGCCTTTTATAGCAAAAGTTTCTGTTCTATCTCTTGTTTCATTGTCAGGTGCAGTGTGACAGGCGTGCACTAGGTGTACCTCGTAACCCACTCAAAGAGAGGAACTTGCTTTAGCCTTGGTCTTCATGATGCTTGTTGTTCACTAATGTTCTCTAACAAATTTCTGAGGCCTTCACAGAACAGCTGGATTTATACGTGAGATTAAATTTAACATGGGTGGAGTCTTTGTACTAATTAGAGAACTTCTGAAGGCTGCTGGTTCTACTGGATTTTATTTTGGGGTATCAGTTTTCAGATTTTTTGTTTTTCTCAAAAGTTTAAAAACCATGTCTCATTTTCCTAATTCTTGTTTTGATCTGTCGCATAAAATCCTAATAAAATGTCTTGGGGTTTTATTGTAATGTAGCCAAATGGTGAAAAGTTCCAGCAATGTAAATACTTCTGCAAGTTACAATGTCTCATTGTCTGACGTACAAAATGAGCTGTTCCTTTAATGGTCTCAATTCTTTTTCTTTCCTTTTGTACACGTTAACAACAATCACACATTCTGAAAGTGTCTATTCAACCAGAGGCAGCTGTTATTTTCTGTTTGTAGCACTCCCTGATGTGTGTCTTTTCAGTTTGGTTTTGTACATGTTTTGTATGCTTTTTCCCTCAGTGAGCCATGTCGTTGTGCCAGAAGGACAAATGCCCACCACCTACTCCACCCTCCTGGGTCTTCTTGCCGGCTGCTGGGTTGTCAAATACAGCTGTAAGTATGAAGTGAGCTGGTGACTGGAACAATTCTCTGTGGACACCTTTTTTGTTTTTTGAATGTGATGTTAAAGCTGATGCCGGAAGCTGACTAGCTGAACTCTAAAGTCAAACTAAAACAGTACAATTGCAGTTTTTGACCCCAAAGAGTAGTTACAGCATCTTTCACAGTTTTTGTCACCTGAACATTAAAAAACAATACAACATTTAGTCTGAGGCAGACCATGACAACATTGATTTGATATATATTTATACCTAACACAACTCCCTTTTCCAATAGCATAGCACTTTTCTGTAACATTTCACAAGTTCGGAGCACACAGGAAGAGGGATCTATGACCATTCTTGTTTGCAAAATCTATTTAGATCAAGACTCTTGGATCATCTCCTTTGTGCTCTTCTGTTCAGCTTACCACACAAATTTTCTAGAGGACAGTAACACAGCATTGTAGATCCTCCACCATACCTGACAGTGGGCATGATGCACCTTTCCTCATACTCCTTGTTTCATGACAAACCCACTTTGAGGGTTTGTTGTTGAGAAAACCAGTCTTGCTCTCATCTGAACAAAGCACATGGTACCAGTTACAGTCACAGTAGCAATTAGAAAACAAATGATTATGTTCCTTATGGGTGGACAAGGAAAGCATGCCTCCCAAACAACCACTGGTATGTAGATGGTAGGTGGTGGTTATTGTGGATATGTGACTGTCCTTACCAATAGCCCTTCCCTTACAAACAGCTATGTTCTTGTAGCCATTTCCTGGCTTATGAAGGTCAACACACATCTACGTTACCTTAATGTTAAAAGAAATTGGGCGTCTGTGTCACGCCATATTTATTGTCTAGGGAAACTTGGAAAGAATAATGCATTAAAGTACCACACATTGATTAACTAGTAAACATTTTAAAAATCCTCAGTTGGTCGCTTAGTTGGTAGATATGGTATATGTAGTCCTCGATGTGGTTCTCCTGGGTTCGATTCTCGGACTTGTGACATTATTTGCATGTCTTCCCCTTCTTTCCCCACCCTCTTTCCTGTCAAACTACTGTTCAATAAAGGGCACTAGTCCCAAAATAAAATCTTCCAGCTAGATGTATTTTATACGAATAGAAAGCTGTGGAAATACAGGGGTTGGACAACGAAACTGAAACACCTGTCATTGTAGTGTGGGAGGTTTCATGGCTAAATTGGACCAGCCTGGTAGCCAGTCTTCATTGATTGCACATTGCACCAGTAAGAGCAGAGTGTGAAGGTTCAATTAGCAGGGTAAGAGCACAGTTTTGCTCAAAATATTGAAATGCACACAACATTATGGGTGACATACCAGAGTTCAAAAGAGGACAAATTGTTGGTGCACGTCTTGCTGGCGCATCTGTGACCAAGACAGCTAGTCTTTGTGATGTATCTAGAGCCGCGGTATCCAGGGTAATGTCAGCATACCACCAAGAAGGACGAACCACATCCAACAGGATTAACTGTGGACGCAAGAGGAAGCTGTCTGAAAGGGATGTTCGGGTGCTAACCCGGATTGTATCCAAAAAACATAAAACCACGGCTGCCCAAATCACAGCAGAATTAAATGTGCACCTCAACTCTCCTGTTTCCACCAGAACTGTCCGTCGGGAGCTCCACAGGGTCAATATACACGGCCGGGCTGCTATAGCCAAAACCTTTGGTCACTCATGCCAATGCCAAACGTCGGTTTCAATGGTGCAAGGAGCGCAAATCTTGGGCTGTGGACAATGTGAAACATGCATTGTTCTCTGATGAGTCCACCTTTACTGTTTTCCCCACATCCGGGAGAGTTACAGTGTGGAGAAGCCCCAAAGAAGCGTACCACCCAGACTGTTGCATGCTGAGAGTGAAGCATGGGGGTGGATCAGTGATGGTTTGGGCTGCCATATCATGGCATTCCCTTGGCCCAATACTTGTGCTAGATGGGTGCGTCACTGCCAAGGACTACCGAACCATTCTTGAGGACCATGTGCATCCAATGGTTCAAACATTGTATCCTGAAGGCGGTGCTGTGTATCAGGATTACAATGCACCAATACACACAGCAAGACTGGTGAAAGATTGGTTTGATGAACATGAAAGTGAAGTTGAACATCTCCCATGGCCAGCACAGTCACCAGATCTAAATATTATTGAGCCACTTTGGGGTGTTTTGGAGGAGCGAGTCAGGAAACGTTTTCCTCCACCAGTATCACATAGTGACCTGGTCACTATCCTGCAAGAAGAATGGCTTAAGATCCCTCTGACCACTGTGCAGGACTTGTATATGTCATTCCCATGATGAATTGACGCTGTATTGGCCGCAAAAGGAGGCCCTACACCATACTAATAAATTATTGTGGTCTAAAACCAGATGTTTCAGTTTCATTGTCCAACCCCTGTAATTTTGGCATCAGTGATTTTGTTAAACAGTTAATGTGTTTTTTCCCAATTGGATAAATGTACCTAAATTTATATAGCAAATAGATGGACTAATAGTTGGAATCTAACCTACAACCTTCTGATTGCAAGATGACTACTCTACCTACTGAGCCGAGGTAAAGTTTAGGATGTTTTCAAAAAAATCTGCATGACTTCATGTTGCTGCAGTGATAAAATACCTTTTGTCATGGGGCGGAGGGTGCTGTAAATGTGTTATAATGCAGAAACAGTAAAATTACTTTTTAAAGTGAACCGCACTCTGATTTCCTGTGCTCTGAACTTTTATAACCTCAGTTCCTTTCATTTAATATTTAATTGTTGCACGTTCAGCTGGTTTAGCGCTATCTTTAGATCGTAGAGCGTAAGGACAAATTATTTTTGCAATCATTTTAAAGTTATTTTACATTTATATAATTAAAATGTAAAAAATATTCCAGAAACAAAAATCAGTAACTTTGTTCATCTTTAGGATTTTCCTGCTGCACTCACTTGACTCTATCAAATATATATAAATGTAAAATTTAGCAGTTAACATCTGGGCTTCTTAAACAGATTGCTGTATATACCAAGTGGATTGTGCTTCTCTATTAAATGATTTGTTCTACTGTATATTTTTCTATTTCCTGCTGAATCAAAGCAAACAATTTAACTGCTGCTTTAATATTTTAAGACTATTTTAAGCAACACTAAGTTTACATTTGTGTTTTTAGGGAAACCCAAAAGCTGCCAATAGGACAAATACAAGAGGTTAATTCACCTCAGTGCCGAACCAATCTGGGGCACATGTTCAAACTTTGTGCTCTCTGCAAGCAGATGAAATCAGACTCCTTCTGTAGAATAAGGACTTCTAAATGCAGCACACGCGCTGCTCTGGGAAACATTCAAAGAAAAATGTTGCAACAGGCAATTTTCAGATCAATAGTTTGTGCCTCCTGCGGTGTGTGCACTCACCTGCTTACATCTGACAGCCAGATGAGGTTGGGTGGATGACTGTGGAATAGAATCTGGGTAATAATTACCCCGCAAGTCTTCAATATCACTAGCTATTAAACGATGGCCTAGTCACTTTGGCTCTTCGTGTTTTGGTAATCTTAAAACCAGTTTTGCTATTCTCAGCTAGCACCCCCACCCCCCTGCCATTTCTGAACTGCGTTAACAGGCAGAAATTCTGCGGAATCCAGCGAAGGAAAAAGAGACTAGCTGTCAAAGAGTTTTCAGGCACCTTGGCGTGCCCTTTGCTGCTGTATTTTTCAGTAGCATCACTTCACTGTCGGTGTGTGCATGTGTGTTGAGCACAATGCCAGAAGTGCTGCTGCCTGCTGGTTCAACTCCAGATGTGTGTTTCTGTAATATTTTGTGCATTTGGACCACATTCAGATCTTTCCTTTTGTTTCCCCTTTTCCTCCACGCTGGCTGAAAACTTGACACATCTTCACTCCCTCATGACAGGCACCGTGGCATCTTCTCTGTTTCTGTCCTGGTGTATGTGTGACTTCTCTCTGTCACATGGCTCCGTCTGCCATCACTGTCATCTAGGCCAAGCCCCGGATTACCTCTTCCACCAGAGTCATGTTTCTTTGTGCTGCTTTTATTTTTAAAGCAGCTTTAACATTTCATCGTGTGTATAACGTTTTTTTTCCTGGGCAGAGTCTTAAAATGAGATTTCTTTCTTACAAGTGGACTAATTTGATCTGTTACATTACAATATAAAAAAAGAAAAAGCATGCATATTCAGTTTATTCGTGGAGTTTATTTCCCAAAAAGCTTGAGTCAAGATTGGATTAACCTAATTCAACATAAGGATTGAAGAAAACACAACATAACACTAATTCGGTTTTTTGTTATTTTTTCAATTTGGACATTAGCATTGGTGTAAAACTTGTTTTAATCCCGGTATTCGTGACTTCCTGTAAATGACCACAGGTAAAGATCAAAACATGGATTTACCAACTGAAATTTATAATCTTATCTGAAGTTTCTGCACTGAGCAAATTTTTTACTTTTCTTTTCTGACTGTGCTCCAGCTACTGTATCTTTGCAAAGTGTCGGACTCATCAATATGCAGCGAGTTAGTCATCTTCTATTGTTGTCATTAATTACCGCTGCACCTCTACACATTAAATACTCCACTGCAAA
This sequence comes from Crenichthys baileyi, assembly GCA_036173005.1. Taxonomy (NCBI): domain Eukaryota; kingdom Metazoa; phylum Chordata; class Actinopteri; order Cyprinodontiformes; family Goodeidae; genus Crenichthys; species Crenichthys baileyi. Next base: position 81,439 of record JAHHUM010001322.1, on the reverse strand, counting down.
TTTAAGATATAATACCTCAGATGTTGTGTAAAGAAGGTTCATTTTGCATTAGTCAGAATACACATCTATGCATTGCAGCTTTTAACCATTCAGTGTTCTTTGGAGTGTTCTAATGTTTAGGAATACAGCTTGTTATTTAGATGTATCCACCTAGAATTAGATACGCAGCACTCAAAGATTTTGTAGTCAGTTGTTGATCACCGAGTTTATTTCACCTGCTGATACAGATTTTAGTATTGGGGGATGGTAGTCCTGCAGTTAAACGGGATTTCACTTATATTTCAATACAAATTACAGCATAATTAATAAGTTTCTTTTGTGGATATTCTCCTGCATCTCATTTTAGTGATTCGATTATTAGCATGTTTAGCACTGATTGCAGCAGTCTCTGTCTGTATTCGCTGTACAGGAGACCTTAGCTTGCAGTGTGAGCCTGAACAAAGGTCTTGCTCCTGTAAAACACATGGCCCTGCCAGAGGCATGACCTCCAGGAATTGAACTCAGGTTTCCTCTCTCTGGGGCTGTGTTCAGAATGCAGACAACTCAGATGATCTTGTGTTGTGTCTCTATCATGTTTAGGGAATTAGATTAGATATGTTGGTCTGTCTGTTTGTGTTCTAGTGATCATGTTGCAAGCAGCAGTATAGCAGCACTGATGGTGAACCCCACTAAATTTGAAGTTACATACACTTATCATAGGAATTAATATTATATTAATTTTGGGCTTTTAATTTTTTTTTCTCTGCAGTATGAATTTCAACATCCAAAGAATAGCATGCACAAGTATGCATTAAAGCATATGTATTTTCTTGAAACCAAACAGGGTTGAAATTATATATACAGGCTTAAATGTATACATGCACCCCACTAATAGTTAGTGAAATGTCTATTAGCAAGTTTTTGGTCGCCATAAACAAGGTTCTGACATAGTTTTGGAAATTTGATCACTTTTCTAGTCAGAAAGGATGGTGTTTATTTAAATTGTTTGGTTTCCTGGTACCTAGCTGAGTTTCAGTTATAGTTTACAAATTTCCAATTCCAATATACCTGATGTTGGGGTTATTCCAAAAGTCACATTTTAATCTGCTTTATGTATTCCAAAAATAGTTTAAATTTGTGTTGGGGATCATTGTCTTTCCACTATGCTCCAGCACCATGTTCTTAGGTTTAAAGGTTTCTGCTTTACTCCTCTAAACACTCTTCTTGTTATTGTGTCCTCTGGCCACAAAGCTTTTCTTCATTAAATATTGGGGTTATTCATTTGGGCAACTAAAGGTTTTGCAGCAGGGGCTTTTTTTTGTCACCACCTTCTCAGTCCATGGTGTCGTTGACCATTGGAGAGTGAATTTGGTGTTCCAGCATCTATTCGTTTATAATGCACTCTGGATCATTGTTCCATCCCTACAAATTTCCTTTCATTTGAGGGTGGCAGTTTGCGCAAATGATTAAAACTTGGACACAATCTGTTGTTCCAATAGGATTATGATCCCAAACACACATCAGATCTGGTTTTGTAATGGATAAAGCAAGCTCACTTTAAGCTTATGAAATGGCCATGATGTCAGTACTTTTATAAGCCAGGGCTAGGCCAGGAAACCAACCAATGTAAATAAGCTCTACAGATTCTGATAAGAGGCTCTGATAATTGTGAAAGAAGCTTGTCAATGGCTACAAAACAACAACAAAAAAACAACAACTGTGGTTTATCTGCAACTTGCTAAGAGAGATTTATTGGAATTTAGTGGGAAATTTGGGCTGGTCAATATCAAAACAGATCAAGCCCTTAAAAAGTTACACTTTGAAAAACACTTTGCTTTTTGATCATACCGTTCCTAAAGTTCAAAGTCCCTGTGAGATGCCAGAGAAAGGAGTGATGTTAGGAGCAAAGAGTAACACAGCACTGCTCCTCCTTCACCTGTTTACAGTGCACTGCCAGTCAGCAGGCTGAAAGGAAGACTTGTCAGATATGCAGAAAATACCAATTTGGCTGTTTGGAAATGTCCTTTTGCTAATAAGTCCAGATACTCGAGGGGTGGAAATTAAAGGAGTCCCAAAAGGTACCAAAATTACACAAACTATAATCTGATTTGCAAGCTAATTCAATCATTTTATACAATTTTCTTTTTTTAATCTTTGTGTTAAGACAGATTACTACTCATGGTTGCTCAAGACACTGAGAATCTCATATCTGTGAAGGTGTACATGTCTCTTTGTATAATTTTAAGCCTGTGTGGAAAACAGAAAGTCCACAAAAAATTCTAACAAATTCTTTTTTTAACATGAAGTTTTTTTGTTGTCTTACCGAGAAGGAACGGTTCCGATGACGATTACAAACCTTCAGGCTACATTGTAGAAATAATTTGTGCTGATGGTTTGAACATGTGTATTTAAGCATGTACTCATGCCCACTCGAGTTTCTTTTATTACTATCAGAAATTATTAGGTTAAGCAAGAAGATACAAAACCTAATTGGTCCTATTGTACCTTGAGGCATCTCTTCAAGGTCATTTTATGTTTGGGGATTAAACTCCTGACCTGATCCACGTGTCATATTGAGTTGCAGTTGGTTTAATGTTTAATCAGTGAGGATTATCTTGCCACTCACCCATTCAGTGACTCACAAAGGTTGAAGGTTAGAAGTTGAACTGAACATGAATAAATATGCTAATAAGTCCCCAGCACCAAGCACCATCGTCCGCAGCGATTAACCTCGGTATCTTTGCTCCTTTTCTTTAGCCCAGGTCCCCTGCAGGTCTCTGGGAAACAAAGCTACAATTAAAAGGGTTGAAGAAATGTAATCACACTGCCTCACCATTTACTGCTTCCTACAGATATGCGTGTATGAATGTATGTAATTAGCTTTATTGTGGCAGGGTTTTTCACTTGGGCACATTTACCCTATTTGCTCATTTTACCAAACAGCTGAGTGAAACGTTGCAGAAAATAAAGCTGTAGTCGAATGATTGTGAAGGTGGAAACATATATGTCGTGCAAGAGTTTCCATGGATACAATGCTGATTAAATTGTTTCCGTCACCAAGTGGTGAACCATGGATTCATTTCCAGAAATAAAAGTAAATGTGGATGGGTATAGCATTCTTCTGTTTTGTTAACAATGATAAAAAAAAAAAAAAAAAAAAAAAAAAAAACATTTGTTATATTGGCACAAAATATCCCCTGGCACAGTTATCAGCATTTTCTAATGGGTCAAGAACCTTTGTCTTTAAATACTCAATGCATTTTTTTTGCTGATAATCAGTACTATGTTTTGTAAAGGTCACAAAACTTTTTTTTTTTGTCTGGAAAATATGTTACTGACATTCAGCATAAGTTTTAATTTAGATTTCAATTTGCATGTTTTATTTGATTTTGTAATTATATTGTTTCGGTTGTATATTTTCGGTTTTGACATTTTTGGAAGACATTTAATATTTCCATATGCAGTACCCTCGACAGACATTGGCAACCATGGTAAAGACAAAACAAAAAAAGAAAAAAAATCAACCTTTGAGGACTTTTATTCAGTGAAGAAAATCAGATTTGACTTAAATACCACATGGCAGTTTTTAGCAAACCTGCTAAAACCTTAAAATAAATCATTTTTGATCTCTGTAAATTGTCCAGTCATTGGTCCTTTCCTATGCTCTTTTCTCTTACCCCAGAGGCTTTTTATAGGAATCAAATGTGCACAGCATCATACATCCTTTACTATACTTAACTGTGGGCAATGTGTGCTTCCCATTAATGCTTTTTTATGTTGTTGCAAGAACCACCTGGACTTTTTATTGCAGAAAAGTTTAATCTTAGTCTGAGGCATTTTGTTCAAAACAATGATTTCTATATAATATATTCTATATTTATGATTGGAAATATGGGTATTTTTAAGGACATTTTAAATTCAGATTTGTCTTAAATTGTTTTCTCGATTGGTTAATTTTCTTCTTGCAATTCACGTGTAAGTGTTCTGGCTTAAGCTCATGCCTGCCTTTTTAAGGGAATTATGAAAAAATGTCATTGCATCCATTTTCCACAATATCCATAAATGTTATAGCCAGAGAACAGAGAACTTTGATCCATGAAACATAAAAAAAAAAAAAAAAAACTTGTAACACTTGCATGTTACCATTCCCGAGGAAAAGGAATCATTAAATTCTCTATTTTTTCACATATTTTCCTTAAAAAAAAACGTATTTTTTTTATTGTACATTTCCTGCTTTAAGTTGGACTCCCTTAGAAGACACGAAAATAAAAAATTCCCAGTTTTGTCTAATATTTACTGTGCGGTTGCATCATTAACTCCATAATTCTGTCAACAACTCCGGCTTTGACAATCCTTGAAATCTTTCAGCTCGTAGCAGAAAGACATGAGCTTTGTCATCCTCTCCAAACTTGTCACACTCTTTTAAGTCAGTATAATAAGCTGCAAGCTTAATTATGTTTGTTTTGCTTGTCGGCAGGGGTGGAGGCATGTCTGCAGGCGGGGAAGTGGCTGACTGAAGCTGAGCACGAAGCGGGAGAAGGCCCTCAGCGCAGTCGCATCAACAGATGCAGTTTGGTAAACTTTAAACACACAAATGTAGGCTAGGTTAACCTACCTTTGTGCAGGGTGAGTTTTGGAGAGAATTGCTTTATTTTCTCCTGCTAATCAATAGCAACCAAGTGTGTTTAGTTTAGCCTGAATATATGTAAATTGTGTATACTTGTAGTTATACACCCTAAGCACTTTTTTGGTTGTTTTTTGTCTGATTTTAGATGGGTCAAAAAGAAAAAAAGCTGAAACTGCAGGTGCAATAATGCTCCAATGTCCCAGGAGAAGAAAAGAAAAAGACAAACATCTTGCACTGGCCAAGTCAGAGTCCTGACAGCCCAAATAAGAATTTGTGGCAGGGCTTGAAAATTGCTGCTTGCTCACCAGCTAGCAAATAGGTTGACAGAGCTCGTCAGAAAAACTAAGCTTTCTGCCTTGAGGCTGCAGTGTAGTCCATTTCTAGTGATTAATGTAGATCAAAAGGTATGATTCACCACTGGAAACATTACAATTTATACAAATGATGAGTATTTGCATTAGACCTTTTAATCAGGGTATCTAAGCTTTATAACATTATTTATTTTGTATTGCTTCTCATTCTTGCTGTGAGGATGAAATGTTCCGACTTTTAATGTGATATCATAAACAGTAATAAAGAGACACACAGACACTTAAGAAAAAGTGAAATTCCTCTGAAGCATAATCAAAGAACCTTGTCCCTTTATACCCCACAATACTTGTAGCTTTGAACAGTTCTCTAATGGCCTAATTCATTGCTGCTTTAAAAAGCAATACAAAATAGTTTAGACTTTGTTTTGATGGCAAGTTTTATGGGAATCTAATGTGATCATTAACAAAGAATAAATACAAAAAGTATCTAATTCAGGCACCTGTCCAGTGAATTTTGATTTAATTACGTCTTAAACAAAAAGAAGATGGAATGGACACTTTCGATGAATTAATATTTATCTGGAATTAGGAGTCATGCAAGCATAACAAAAACCTAAATAACGCATTGACTAGTCTTTTGCTTTTCTAGCTGCCGCCGCTCTTCGATGGCTGTTTCTTCTTCCTCCTGGGCTCCTTTAAAGGGCCGACCAAGGACGAGCTTGCAAGGCTGTTGCGAGAAGGAGGCGGCCAACTTTTGAGCCGGCAGCCGAAGCCGGACAGTGATGTGACACAGACTCTGAATGCAGCAGCCTATCATGCCGAACCGGGCTCTGACCAGGCCCTCTGCACCCAGTACATCATCTACGACCAGCAGGGAACCTACAAGCCAGTGGTTGTCAGACGAGGGAAGGTGTGGTCAGCTCCCTCTACCTGGATCATCGACTGCATTGCAGCCTTCAGCCTCCTTCCTGTGCCTCAACATTAAAAAAAAAGACCTGATTTCTTTTTTATAAGCCCTTAATAGCTTTTTGTCTAGATTTTACTCACTCTATTTTGTTTTGTTTCTTTCACTTGTGGTAAGTTTGTTGGTTTGTTGCTCAAATTAATCATTGTTTTGCTAACTAAAACAGTAATGTTTACATCTATACATATCTGAGTTTTCAGATTAATCTAAATCATTGTTGTGGGGAGCTGTGTAATTCTTACATCATCTGAATAAATAAATGCTACAGTACATTATCATTTTACTTTTTAGAGACTGCTAATAGAAATGTAATGATTATTGGATTCCTAAGACAATCATAAAAGAAGAATAACGAAATATCAAAAGGTAAAATGCAGCTTCCACACCAACTTGCTTTAGGAATTTAGTATGATGATTATTAGAAGAAGATGATTAGAACTACATCAAAAAGGCATTGGTTCTTAGTTCCTGACCAAACACATCAGTGAGGTGTTTGCTTGATGAAGGTCTACTTATTGAATAATACTTCTGGAAGTTTACAAGTGTGTAATAGTTTGATTTTGATTTTTGGAGTTTATAAGATGAAATAGTCCAGAGCTACTTGTATCTCAAACATAAAGCTATCAAAAAACATACTGTAAGGGTTTCTCAGCAAGGGTAAAGTGTAAGTGGATCCTGTGCAGAGAGTTTGGTAGGATTTAATAGGGGAGTAACTGAAGTTATATGAAATTAAAAATGTCTAGAAAAAGTATTCCTACCCTCCAAACTTTTCAACATTTTTTTTAGCCTCATGGCATAATTGCCTAAGTAATAAAAGCCAAAATAGGCAATTATGCTATGCAGCTAATGATTTGCTAAATAGATGACGGCACTTGGTTGCACTGGAATTTAATTAAGGCTATCAGAGTAAAGTTAAAGTAAAGTATGTAAAGTAAGTATAGTATGAATACACACTTAGAATGTTTATGTGTAAAATTATTTTTTTAATCTTCAAATGTGTATTTGTCTCTCACATTAAATTTACACATAGGATGTGGGTTGTCATATCACAAAATTTACCTGAAAACCTAAACATCCAAAACGGTGGAAATCTGTGAGGGGGCAAATACTTTTTCTCAGCATTGTATATAAACTCATACTCAATAAACTGGAGTTAAGCATTCTGATGAGGCTTGTTTATAAGATTAAAAGTGCCATCGGTGAATAAATGTAGCTTTCATTAAGCCCACATTTCTGTATAAATTATTTTTTTTTGATGTAATATTCTAATCCTAAATGTCATGTGTTCATTAGCTGTTAGTGGACAATCAACATTATGAACAGAAATAAATGTTTTAAAAACATCAGTCTGTGTGTAATTAATCTAAATAATGAGTTTCACTTAGTGAAGGGGCTGGCTGAAGCTTGCAACAGACCATCATCCACAATGAAACAAGTCTTATACCAACAACGGCAGAAAGACCACCGAAAGACGAAGAAGCCATTACCCCAAATTCTAAAAAAAAGCCAAATCTCAGCTTGCCATTGCACCCAGGTACAAGGAACTTTTTTGGACTTGTGTCCTGTGGTTTTGTTGTTTCCGGATGAGCTGGAAAGGTTTGTGAGATTATATGTGACTCAAACCAGTTCTGTCAAGAGGAATAGGCCTAAATTACAGCAAACTTTTGTGAGACAATTGTGGACAGCGTTTGACCCAAGCCATTAAATATAAAGAGCAATTCTACCAAATACTAAGGATACATTGGGCTGCACGGTGGGGTAGTTGGTAGCACTGTTGCCTTGCAGCAAGAAGGTCCTAAGTTCCCCTTAGGTGTATGAATGAGTGTGTGCATGGTTGTTTGCGTGTACCCTGCGATGGACTGGCAACCTGTCCAGGGTGTACCCCGCCTCTCGCCCATAGACTGCTGGAGATAGGCACCAGCTCCCCCGCAACCCACTGGAATAAGCGGTAGAAAATGACTGACTGACTCAGGAATTATATGTTAAATTTGTAAGAAACAAATTGTCTCTTTTATTTTTTTGGCATTCAGCAAATATTAATAGTTTTGGTAAATATAACTGACCAAAAATAGGAAAAGTGAGAAAAATACAGTAACGTGTCTTTATATATTCAGTCATATTTAATAAACTAGAGCATGCCTTTCGATGAACCCTGTATGCCAGATTAAAAGTACCTTTTGAAAATAACACATTTTAAGTAGATATTAAACATACTTTTTATTAAGCCCACATTTATGTATTGAAATGTTTTTGTATTGTTTTGATGTAATTTTTTAATCATGTGTTTTCATTAGTTGTAAGCAGAAAATCATTATAATTACTGTAAATAAAGGCTTGAAAACATCAGTTTGTTGGTATTTAATCAATAGAATGTGTATAATGTCTATATATATTTATGTACATATATATAGTATATATTTTTTAAAGGTTTTTGTGTGTGTGTGTGTGTTCATATATACATACACAGTGGTATGAGTAATTAAATTAATGTTTATTTTTTGATATATTGTGAGGGATTTTTATTGATGTTATGTTATTTGTCATGAAGTTATTTTATGACAGGTATATTTTCCAAATAGGCCTACTTTTAGCCTTGGTAGTCCTTTCCTGCTACTGGATCATGTTTGAGTTTCTCTTGTCGTTGGAGGTCAGAAAGCCATCCATCAATTGTCTTCCAACTTTCCAAGCAGGGGTCACAGAAGCTACAGGGTAAATAAAGTAGTCTAGACACCACTCACATCATTAATGTCTTTCAGCTTATTCTGAGGACAAACTAAAATGTTTCCAGTCAGTACTAAATATTGTAATCCCTCTTACGTACTCTGTTTATGGTATTTATTGAATTTTTCCCATCCAGAAACATCTAAGAGATTAGGCATCCAGATCTCATCCTAATGAGGCAGTAAAAAGCATCATTAAAAAAAAACTAACAAAAAAACTAGCTGTCTGATGTAAAGTTGCAGTAGTCTAACACTCAGACTTTTCAACTTGTCTTTCTGGGATAAGCTAAACCACCCTGCAGAGCAAACTCGTGGCTCTGGGTTGAGGTCTGAAGTTAAATCAGCTAAAATTAGATTGACTTAGATCCTAATTTGCTACCTCTTGGCAACAACACTCCGGTACAGCCTCAACATCAGCGCCTGTCGATCTTCTTTTCACGTTGAGCGCTTTCATCTGCTGTTAGCAATCCTGCTCTGCAGGCTGTTTTGTTTGTTGCAGTGTGAAATCTATGTGTTGTGAATTTTTTTTAATGGGATTACTTTCTTTTATGTGAATGGGTATAGGACAAAAAGATAATTATCTAATTGAAAATGTCTGTTCAGTATATACCAGACAATGGGTCCCCCAAAAATGTGACAGAAAGGCAATATTCTGTGTAGAACAGGAAAAAAAGAAGCCCTTGCACTCAAAAAGACTTCCAGGTATGTGTGCTTTAAAATATCCTCTGCTGGCCATCTCCCAAGATACCAAAGGGATTAGTAAGGGACGTGCCTAATTGCTATTGATTGCAATGTGCTGCATAAAATTGCTTCCCCCTTTTTTGTTCATGGTGGGAGGTGTAGGAAGGCAATTAGCAAGAAGGACGAGATAGAAGCCAGGACAGGCTTGTAATGAAATGGAATGGAAGATTGAACCAGTGAGTAATGTCCTTGAACTCAGAGCGCATTACAAAACCATTAAGGACTGGTATCTCCCTATTCTTCCTCTCATGCAACCATAAGCCAGCAGAACTGTGTGTATTTTATGTATTCGGAAATCCTCTGCCTAAGAAACTCTTTACCTTTTGGGTTTGCTGCTTTCCAGTTTAGGGAACCAGTTGTTGTGTTGAGCAAAAAAAATAATTCAGTGGGATTTGTCAGCAGTATCATCGAAGCCTTGTTCTTTTTAGAGTTGCTTTTGGTCTGGGGCAACAAAGTTCTAAACTTTCTCCTGATTAAAAAAATAAAATAAAATCTGGCCTAATGCAAAAGAACAAAAATGAACCAACACACATCCTTTGAATAACACTTCTTTTTAAGTCTATTTAACAAAATATTTTTTGTCTAAAGGAATAATACATATTTTGTAATTTCTGGTGACATTTCTTTTTACTCCAGCTGAGATTTCAGAATACACATTTAACGTTTGAAGATATTTACATATTAACATCGAGTGGAGCACCAAGGATTGCTTTGAAATTTGGACTCTGTTGTTTAAATTGAACTTGTGTGAGCATGTATTCAAAAACAATCAAAGATGCTTGAGAGTTAAAATGTTGCTATCTTGCATCTGAGTCCACTTTCAACAAACCCTTAGTGCTTGCCCCCCCTCAAAAAATAATACAATTGATTGTATAGTAACAGTGTTTTAATCTTTCTTGACTACATCTGTGTTGGTTTTCAGGCACACTTCATTTAACAGTTTTGTTGCAGAATAAAATAATAAGGGGAAAACACAATCGTTGATAAATTCCAGCTACAGTAAGTTGGTGTCTCGTGGAAAAAGCAAAAGGGTGAATCTGTACAAAATGCCGATGTACAAGCCTGAAGAGTGAAGACGGTACAGATGGGATCATTTGAATAGACGTTTACACACAAACAAAAAAAGGACTCAAGTTTCTTGGCAGAAAGTTAACAAAGACAGACTGAGCAGCCGATCTGTCCTTCCACGTATTTTCAAGGTGAAAAGTAATTTCCTCCAGTTTTCTCAGCGAGAGACTGGGTGAATAGTGGGTGTATGCTGCTTTTTTTAAAAATGTAGCCTCTTTACCTTAAGCTGTATTTTAAACCATGTCATTTCAACAAGAAAGCCACAGGGAAAATATTTTATCTACAAATGCAGCAGTGCAGTCCTGCTGCATGCCTGCATTCTATCTACTGCAATGAAGCATAAATATAGCTATGAACATATTGTCTCCTGTTTGATTTCCTCTCTGAGAGCAACCTGAATAACAACTCTGCTCCAATATGTGCAGGAACACTTGATCTAAAGCCTACGCTGTTTAACTTTCTGTTGACAACCACTTCAACTTCTGCAATTCTACTTTCCAGCTCAGACAATGAGAGCAGCTCCCAAAATCAAGAAAATGAGAAGCCATTGTTCATCCAATTTAGTTTGCTAAAAGCTGTGCACTTCAGAGGTGTTGGAAATGCATTTGTGAGAACAAGCAGTACAATGAGCTACAATGTCACATTGCAATAAGGATCAAGTAGTTTTATTGTGCGATTCATATCTGCCACTTTTGTGTCTTCTCTGTCTTTTTTTACCTTATCAAATGCCTGTGTATTTTTAGATCCAGCCTCTTGAGTTTTGGCTGTGAATGAACTGCTCTTTGTCTTTGTACTCGTGCTGAACCCACTGGCCGTTTCTAGAATGTTGTGCAGATAAAGCAATGAATATTTGTGGGGGTAAAATATAAAAGTAACTCACCGCGAACAGGAGTGATACAAGCCAGCACTTAAAGCAGTCCAGAGTTGTTCAGTCTGTGTGTTTACCAAAAGCCATACTTTGTGAATCGTATCTGGAACAGTAGCAGTAAGGCATCTGTGGTGGCAGCTTTGCCTTTGAGTCCTGTCCATACAATCTGTGGTCCCCGCAGCTGGAACTCTCTTTCTCTCTCTTCAGTTTGTCTCTGCTTTGACCTGAAATTCCCGCTTTTTTCTCCCTGTTTTGGACACATCTAAAAGCTGAATAATTAGATGGCATTTGAAGTAATTATGATGAACGAATCTCCTTTAATAATTCTGAAATGTCTGGAGCACAGAGGCTGCAGCTGATGAACCATTCAGTCGGTTTTGCTTTATGAGCCTGCAGACCTCTAGCCAGATAGATGAGCTCTGTCTGTGCACACAGAAAGACGCTAAATCACAGCAGCTAAAAGATGAAATTCTGTTGTTGCCCTTAAAGGCATAGTATGGATTTTTTTAAGTGACGTTGTGTGTGTTCATATTTTTACCATGAAGTTAGACAAGACCCACCATTTTAGCTGATTTCAGTAACTGCAAACAATGTAAAAGGTAATTTGCTTGGGATACATTGCTAGGGTATATTCATAGATATTAACTATACATGCTTTCACAAGAAACCGTTGAGTCTGTTGCTCTTAGTCAAACAATGTCTAGGTTACTACTTTAAAGTTATGTTGGTTGATGGTGGTTCATTCCACCGAATCAGCTGATTGTCAGTCCAGGAACAAAAGCACAGGAACATACCATTTTTGATGCAGGTGCAGAAATGACTGTTTGTTTTATCAGTTTATGCTACTTTGGTGGATTTGGGGAACCAGTAGACTGGTTCAACATTTTAGCCTCTTTTTCTCAGTTCCTCCAATTGAGATGATGTCCCACATTTTGATATGTTTTCAAAAGTTAGAAATACATGACAGACACCGGGTGATGTTTGGCATGTACAGTGCCTTTGCGAAAGTACTTGGCCCCATTGAACTTTTCAACCTCTTGCCACATTTCAGGCTTCAAACATAAAATTCAAATTTTTTGTGAAGAATCAACAACAAGTGGGACACAATCGTGAAGTGGAATTAAATTTAACCTTTTTTAACAAATAAAAAACTGAAAAGTGGGGCGTGCAATATTATTCGGCCCCTTTACTTTCAGTGCAGCAAACTCAGTCCAGAAGTTCAGTGAGGATCTCTGAATGATCCAATGTTGTCCCAAATGGCTGATGATGATAAATAGAATCCACCTGTGTGTAATCAAGTCTCCGTATAAATGCACCTGCTCTGTGATAGTCTCAGGGTTCTGTTCAAAGCGCAGAGAGCATCATGAAGACCAAGGAACACACCAGGCAGGTCCGAGATACTGTTGTGGAGAAGTTTAAAGCCAGATTTGGATACAAAAAGATTTCCCAAGCTTTAAACATCCCAAGGAGAACTGTGCAAGCAATCATATTGAAATGGAAGGAATATCAGACCACTGCAAATCTACCAAGACCCGGCCGTCCCTCTAAACTTTCCTCTTGAACAAGGAGAAGACTGATCAGAGATGCAGCCAAGAGGCCCGTGATCACTCTGGATGAACTGCAGAGATCTACAGCTGAGGTGGGAGAGTCTGTCCATAGGACAACAAACAGTCGTACACTGCACAAATCTGGCCTTTATGGAAGAGTGGCAAGAAGAAAGCCATTTCTCAAAGATATCCATAAAAAGTCTTGTTTAAAGTTTGCCACAAGCCACCTGGGAGACACACCAAACATGTGGAAGAAGGTGCTCTGGTCAGATGAAACCAAAATCGAACTGTTTGGCCAGTCAAAAGCAACACAGCTCATCACCCTGAACACACCATCCCCACTGTCAAACATGGTGGTGGCAGCATCATGGTTTGGGCTATCTTTTCGTCAGCAGGGACAGGAAAGATGGCCAAAATTGATGGGAAGATGGATGGGGCCAAATACAGGACCATTCTGGAAGAAAACCTGTTGGAGTCTGCAAGAGACCTGAGACTGGGATGGAGATTTATCTTCCAACAAGACAATGATCCAAAACATAAAGCCAAATCTTCAATGGAATGGTTCACAAATAAACATATCCAGGTGTTGGAATGGCCAAGTCAAAGTCCAGACCTGAATCCAATCGAGAATCTGTGGAAAGAGCTGAAGACTGCTGTTCACGAACGCTCTCCATTCAACCTCACTGAGGTCGAGCTGTTTTGTAAGGAAGAATGGGCAAGAATTTCAGTCTCTCGATGTGCAAAACTGATAGAGACATACCCCAAGCGACTTGCAGCTGTAATTGCAGCAAAGGGTGGTGCTACAAAGTATTAACGCAAGGGGGCCGAATAATATTGCACGCCCCACTTTTCAGTTTTTTATTTGTTAAAAAAGTTTGACACATCCAATAAATTTCATTCCACTTCACGATTGTGTCCCACTTGTTGATTCTTCACAAAAAAATTGAATTTTAGATCTTTATGTTTGAAGCCTGAAATGTGGCAAGACGTTGACCAGTTCAAGGGGGCCGAGTACTTTCGCAAGACACTGTATCTGTTGACTATGAAGATATCAGTGAAGGCTTTTTATATTAGCAGTTGCGCTTGGTTGAAGCAGAGATTTACATGTGCCCATTCACTGCCTTAAGCTCTGGTCAACTGGGAAATTTAGAGAAACAAACTAGTTAATTATCCTGTGAATCTCTCAAGAAGGAGACAATGTAGCAACAATGATAATTGGAAAACACATCATTGACCAATTGAACTGATGTCTCAGAATCAAAGATTAGGTGCAATTTGAGACGATGGTATGAGATAACTTGAAATGACTTAACTACCTCAAGGAAAAAATATAAAGAGGTGCACCAAATGACATATATTTTATGTGTTGCATGCAGGATTGTTGGTGCTGTTGGGTGGTTTCCAAGGATCAGAGCGGTGGGCGTGGATGAAGTCATTGTATTGACCCTGCCTGGTCCCTTGATATACAGTGCCTGTGTGTGGCCTCCACGTGTCTGTATGACCTCCCTACAACGCCTGGGCATGCTCCTGATGAGACGGCGGATGTTCTCCTGAGGGATCTCCTCCCAGACCTAGACTAAAGCATCCGCCAACTCCTGGACAGTCTGTGGTGCAACGTGACGTTGGTGGATGGAGCGAGACATGATGTCGGATTCAGGTCTGGGGAACGGGTGGGCCAGTCCATAGCTCCAATGTCTTAATCTTGCAGGAACTGGTGACACACTCCAGCCACATGAGGTCTAGCATTGACCTGCTTTAGGAGGAACCCAGGGTCAACCGCACCAGCATATGGTCTCACAAGGGGTCTGATCTCATCTTGGTACCTAATGGCTACCTCTGGCATATATACCTTTAGCGAGCACATGGAGGGTCGTGCGGCCCTCCAAAGAAATGCCATCCCGCACCATTACTGACCCGCTGCCAAACCGGTCATGCTGAAGGATGTTGCAGGGAGCAGATCGCTCTCCACGGTGTCTCCAGACTCTGTCACGTCTGTCACATGTGCTCAGTGTGAACCTGCTTTCATCTATGAAGAGCACAGGGTGCCAGTGGCGAATTTGCCAATCCTGGTGTTCTCTGGCAAATGCCAAGCGTCCTGGACGGTGTTGGGCTGTGAGCACAACCCCCATTTGTGGACGTCGGGCCCTCATACCATCCTCATGGAGTCGGTTTCTAACCGTTTGTGCAGACACATGCACATTTGGGGCCTGCTGGAGGTCATTTTGCAGGGCTCTGGGAGTGCTCCTCCTGTTCCTCCTTGGACAAAGGCGGAGATAGTGGTCCTGCTGCTGGGTTGTTGCCCTCCTACGACCTCCTACACGTCTCCTGGTGTACTGGCCTGTCTCCTGGTAGCGCCTCCAGGCTCTGGACACTATGCTGACAGACACAGCAAACCTTCTCGCCACAACTCGCATTGATGTGCCATCCTGGATGAGCTGCACTACCTGAGCCACTTGTATGGGTTGTAGAGTCCGTCTCATGCTACCACGAGTGTGAAAGCACCACCAACATTCAAAAGTGACCAAACATCTGCCCGAAAGCATAGGTACTGAGAAGTGGTCTGTGGTCCCCACCTGCAGAACCACTACTTTATTGAGTATGTCTTGCTAATCGCCAAAGATTTCCCACTGTTGTCTATTCCATTTGCACAACAGCATGTGAAATTGATTGTCAATCAGTGTTGCTTCCTATGTGGACAGTTTGATTTCACAGAAGTTTGATTTACCTGGAGTTATATTGTGTTGTTTAAGTGTTCCCTTCAATTTTTTGAGCAGTGTATTTTTTTGTTATTTGAACTCTATTTTTGCGTAGCTTTGGCTCGTTATGCAAACTGCATAAATTTGACAAGGTTTTAATTTTTGATAGTCTCTAGTGTTTTTTTTTTGTTTCTTTTTTAACTAAATAGAACAATCTGTGTTCCAACTGGATGTATTTGTGCCATTGATTCCCATTCTAAATGCTTTTTTGGAAGACAATACCATTGCAGTTTGTTTTACTTTTTTTCATTCCCTTGTTTTGAAATCTTCTCTCCACCTAGTAGCAAACAATAAAATTAAACTTATAAACAATAAATAAATAAATAATAAACTTATAAACAATAAAATTAAACTTTGCATGTCCTCTTTATAAAATGAATGGGGGGGTTGGGGAGGGTGTCTGTTACCTGGCTTCAAAAAACCTCACTTAAAAAACTTCAAACTATCAATTTAAAGGGATAGTTCACGATTTTTCACTAGGGTCTTTTACTAGCTTATGAGCAATTAGTATCTTACCTACAGTTGATAAGGTTCATGTTAACTTTATTTAGTACAAACCCAGATTAGTTAGTCCAAGAGACTGAAGATAAGAGCTAGGAGGAGAAAGGCCAAAACTAGCAGACTTTTACTGTCCCAAAACAACTTCACCCTTATAGCAGTTATATCAGTTTACGTGAACGCTTTTATATAGATTTCTATACTATCTTACTTTTACGACCATCAAAACTTTATATTTTGGTTTTTCAGTACATTTCATGTAGGAACATTGTTGGTGGTGTGCAGTCTGTGTCCTGTGTTTCCTGTGTAAATAATCATTGGCTTTTGTGAAAATAGCCATGAAATGCAAGAGTGATGGTGATGTAAAGCTTGATAATATGGCATTTATATAAACCCCAATTCATTTTTTGAGAATGTATTTGTTTTAAGAAGGTTGAAATTTTATTTAACCTTGGGTCTCTTCGTAGCTTCAGCCTCTGGGACTACTAATCTGGATTTATACTAAATTATGATGCTAAGAGAGTTATCTACTGTAAAGTAATACATAAACTCTTTAAAGCCTTTTAACTAAAACTTTCGGAACTACCTCTTTAGGACTGAAATTTCCCCAATTTTTTTTCCAGTTTCCCCATTCAAGACATGCAGCAGCTATGCAGCAGATATACAGACTATGGGATCCGTCTAAAATTAGTTTTAATACCTTTAAAGGGGATGCACCTCTTTAGTCACAGGTCTTTAATCCTCTGTTCATTTCTGCTTCATTACAGAGGGCTAGAAGCTGCTATTATGCAACTCATCCATCACTGCACAGGAATGGGGTTTAAAAGGTTAACGCAAACAGATCTTCTCGAAATGGAGAAAAAAATGCTAGTGATGAATGGCGTCAGCTTACGGAAATTCACCTTTGGATTAATGAGAAGTATTTATCATTTGAAAAATTTCATGTTTATGGTGCCCAGTCGGGCGCTTCTTCTCTCAGACTAGACCATTTGACGACCACTGCAATATATTAGCCTTGCTGTATGTTATAGTCATGGTCACACAGCTGCTCCACACTGGCTGAGACATGCTGGTGTCTTCAAGAGAGTTGTTAAATAATCAGTGTTACATTTTAGAGCTCTATATCTTAACATGCCCTATGTGTGTGGTTTATGATCGACCCACTGTGCCTGAGACACTGAAAGAATAGCATGGCTGTATCCTTACATGGACATTACAATTGTGAATGCTGCCTAAAAGCACTTTGTCATGTGCAGATTCCCCGCTTTTGTGTTCTGGTTCGTGCTGAATGTGCCCAAAAAGCACTCAGCGCAAGCACCCAGCTGGATGATTTATTACAGAATACTCCTGATGAAGGAAAATTAAAGTGGGCTGCTCTTGGCTCACTAAGTGCATTGATAACAAGTTCAAACTGTTAGTTAGTTGGAACATATGGACCTCTATGAAAAAAAACAATGAAACCAGTTGGTCGGGAAGGGTTGTTTTTCCTGTAGTTCCTTCTTGTCCAAAGGGTTGCAGCGGGTACCATCTTGCTTCCTCCTCAGCTAAAACATGGTATTACTAACCCCCTCAGTTTGTGCTGCTATTGAACAGAGACAAAACACAAAAACAATGGCATACTGATAAAGAAAAAAAAAACAGTTTGGGAGAATTCATTGCAGTTTGTTATATATGACACTGGTAGGGGAGAGGTGAGCAACAGCCACATTGATTTAAAAGTCTTATGAAGACAAACATTAATGTGCATTTTGTAAACAAGCTCTTAGTGGGAATTTGGGGAACTCAAGCTTATCTGCGGTGGTAGTCCTAGTATGACCAGGAAAACACAAAAAAGCGCAGTAAAGTGTGCTTTCAATTGTTTTGCTTTTTTTTCCTGCTTAGAACTTTACAACACCAGCGTGGTTGTGAAGAGCATGTAGTAACAACAAGCTGATGACATACATACAGAAACTTGACATGAACAGTTCAGCATTGCCGGTGGTTGGGAAAGAGTTCAAGAAGCTTAGAAAGTTTCTGACAGAAAGCAGCAGAGTCAACTTTTGAAAATATATGGGCCGAGTAAAACTGCGGGGCGGAAACAGCCGTGAGACAAGTTCCATCATCCTGTCAATGGCAAAAATGTTGCATTTGTGTAAAGCTTCTTAGAGCATCTATTCGAATCTATGCCATCTCTGTCTTTGTTTTTACTTCTTTGTTTCTTTTTTTGAGGAATTGTGCTCATGCCCTGTCAATCATATAAAATGGCGCAGTAGGCAGAGCCTTGCCTGAGTTTATCCACCATCCACAGTGGAGTCTCTCTTTATGACGACTGGCCATTGAGGCACTCTCGCCGCAAGCACTGGGCTGGCTTCCACCAGTCTCCGTTGTGGCAGCGGCAGATGGTGCAGTCGTCCACCTTTACTTCAATTCCGGCTGGGATGATCGTCGTTCCGGCAAAGCAATTTGGACCTGCCGCATAAGACACAAAAAAGGAGTAGTGAGAACGACAAGAAATGGATGCATCTCCCCCGAGAGCTTTCTCTTTGCAGAAGGGGTGGTGGAGTGATGCAGAGAACTGGGGGGAGTTAGGGGAGTGAGAGAAGACGCACAGATCTTTTCACAGGCACGCACCGATGGGCTTGTTTTTGCAACACTAAAGCGCTTTTGTTAGTCTCCCCTTCTCCCTCGACATGGAGCGCTTTGCATCCTAATGCGCCATGAGCAGAGGAGCCTGCCAGGCGCTGGCTTGGCAGCACTGAGAGGCTGGAGTGCACAAAGAGAGGCAGATGAAGCAAGAGAAAGCTGCTTTGAGAGGGCAGAGGGAGGGTTGGTGTTAATCACTTCACTTCTGTATGAAAGGGCCACAGAACTCCTTATAGTTTTCTTATTTACCCCTACAAACACAAGCAAAGACTTCCAAGGCAATAAAGTACTGAGATTAATTTTATCATCTGATTTATCCTCAAAGCTTAGTAGGATTTACCTTTTTGGATTTCATCCTGTTAATAGGATTCCTTTTAATATGTGTTTGTGTACCACTGGAATACACATCATTCCCATGTAATCTGAGCTGGCGGAGAGGCAGATTACTGTGTATAGATTACAAAATCTTCCTTTAGGCTAAAACAGTTGCTACCTTAACCTTGCTACATGTAAAAACCAACCAATAATATTATTATTTGATTTATTTTTGTATACCTAAAAGAATTTGATAATATACATCTCTCCCCAAATCCCTTGAGAGTAAATAAGTAGTAGGTGAGCATAATTCCCTAAGTTTCCCTCATTTAAATAAAACAATCAACAGCTCAGTTGGTGTGACAGTCACTTGAGATTGCTCAGTTTTCATCTCTATGCAACCTGCCTAAGACTCCTCTACAACGTGCTATAAAAGAACCAAAATGTGTCATAACTCTTGAAGACAGAGCCGCTTTCAGGGCCAGCAGTCATACACATTTTAGTGCCCCTATAAAACTGATTTAGTGTGAGATAATCTAATGTGAGAGGTGTAAATGACTGTCAACCAGAGAAGTTACATGGTTCCTCTCTGTGTACCATATGTCTGAAAATCTGAGGAAAAATATTCAACCATTTTAACCCATCAAACGAACATTCGCACTCGCCGGCTACTTTATTAGGTACACTTTGCTAGTACAATGTTGGGCGCCCTTTATCTGCGGAAGTGCCTTAATTCTTTGTGGTTGAGATTCAACCAGGTATCAGAAACAGTCCTCTGAGATTGTACTCTGAGGAACACATTATTTTGGATTAAGAAGTGTACGGCGACTGTGGAGGTTATCAGAGAACATCTTATTGTCATATTCCTGAAAACAACTTCAGATTATTTGAACTTTGAGACTTTGCGCATAATACTGCTGAAACTAGCCACTGGAAGATGGGTATACTGTGATCTTAAAGGGTCCAATAGTTAGGGAGGCGGTGGTTTTACACCACCACCGCCATTACACTGTTGGTGCAAGGCAGGAAGGATCAGTGCTTTCGTGTTTTTGGTCAAAATCTGACCCCACCATTTAAATTGTGCAACCAAAAGTGAGACTAGTTGAACCATGCAACCTTTTTCTCCAATATGTTGTTGTCCAATTTTGGTGAGCCTGTGTGACTTGGAGCCTCAGTTTCCTAGGTTTAGCTAACAGACAGGCATCTGGTGTTGTCTTTTGCTGCCGCAGCTCATCTGCTCCAGGTTTGAAACGTTGTGTGTAGAGATGGTGTCCTACAGTTGTTACCGTTCTATCATCTGGAACCAGTCTCCTCATTCTCATCTGACCTCTGACATCAACACAACTTTTTGGTCTACACATACGCCGCTCACTTGATATTTTCTGTTTTGTGGAACATTTTCTGTAAACTGAGAGATCGTTTAGAACTCCCTGTTGCTCAGCAGTTCATATTTGAATTATATCCCCTTTCCTTCCAGCTCCATGATTGTCTGATTCGCTAATTGTGTTAACAAGCTGTTGAAAATATGTATCCAACAAAGTGGCAAAGTGTATTTGTCACTGTGAAAAAAAAAGGTACCTACTGATTACCTTATGACAAAAAAACAAAAAAAAAACAAAGATCTGTAATGCCTTTGGCTTCAACATGGTGCTGCCCTAACCATAACCTATAAAGAAAATTTAGAACAAACAAATAATGTTTGGATCTAGGTCCAGATTTAAGAGAATTTGGGTCCATAGGCCAGAGTCAGTTTTGGTGTCCTGCCCACACAAGTTTTATTAAGATATGCTAGGCAACAATTAACTTCAAGGCTTTTAGGACTTATAAAGGTAAAATACAGTATTTTTCTGATTTGTAATCTTCTTCTAAATGTATTTAATGTTAATAAAAGGTTTTGGATACAGTTAGATGCAGTTCATATTCTTGGTTGAATATATTTTAATAGCCCACATTGAGAGCGGAGAACTGACTGTCTCAGTATTCAGCAAAGCCATTAGTTTAACAGTCCAACATTTCCCCTAAAACTAAAGGATTATTTGGAAAGATTATGTGCAAAAGGAAGTAAATATCCCTGAAAAATAGCCAAAAATAACCCAATGTCTACCAGGAATCCTCATCCTTTACCTTAGTATAGATAATTTCAAACCTTTTTATTTTTGTTTTTTGGGTTTTTGACCCAGTAAAGGTCTCTTTGATCTGAGCTTAGAGGAGACACTGAAAGTGCTTGCCAAGTCTTAATTCTCATTGATCCACCTCTAGACAGCTGGCACAGGTTACAGGACAAACTCAGTTGAGGGTGATGTGGGATGAGTGTGACCAGTGCTGCTGCCAAGTGTTAACATTTTACAGCCAGACAGGTTTGGGGACATGAGGACACACTTTTAGTTTCCTGTTTTCCTACACAAAGGATGTGTGATAATTGGTCTAAAGTACTGATCAACTGTTTTCAATTTGTGAGGACAGAATAACTGCATATACCTGATCAGTTTGTATATTAGGATTAAACAGTTTAGTGGAGAGTGCACTGTCCATTCCCATCTGGTTTAGGGTTAGGTTCTCTATCATTGCTCTTCGTTTTTATTGCTGTTCCCTTTTTTTTGTCTTGTTACTCTTTTTCTCTGCTACCCCTTCACACCTAATTTGCACCAATTTGGTAATTGTCCAACCTACCCTTAACCTGTCCTTTACTCCCTGTGGGTATATATGTAGTGTCTATTTTTTACAGGGTATTTTATATTTCTTCCAAATGTGCATTGTGTAGTCTGTTTTGTTACCACATTTGTTTTTTTTTTAATTTACAAATTGTTTTCTATGTTGTCATCTCTGTTGTCTAACTTGGATTTGGGCACTCCTCTCCACACAACACTAACAGCTTTTAGTGGTGGGTGCACCCCACAGCCATGAAGCAATCTGCCAACATCCCAGTATCAGTTTCAACCATTAAAACCAGAGTTTTTTCACGTCAGTACAATGTAGAAATATGCAAGTTATTCCTGTAAGTCTGCCAAGTACTGCCACATAAAAAATCTTTACAGTAACAATCAGTTCTAAAACAACCCGTTATTACTGCTCTGT
Organism: Crenichthys baileyi; assembly: GCA_036173005.1. Classification (NCBI taxonomy): domain Eukaryota; kingdom Metazoa; phylum Chordata; class Actinopteri; order Cyprinodontiformes; family Goodeidae; genus Crenichthys; species Crenichthys baileyi. The sequence continues at coordinate 59,348 of JAHHUM010001322.1, read as the reverse complement.
CATGATTTTAACATTCTTTCCCTGTAATATACTGATAGAAAAAAAAAAGCAGTTGAGACAACATTTTTTTCCTCACAAGAAAGACAAATTTGCATGTTTGGAAAAATCTACATTTGAAAAAAAAATATGAGCAGTGGTGGCATGGAAACTAAAGGAGCGCTGCCCATCAGTCTTGCCCAGTGTTATTTGTTTTCTATTAAATAAAAACAATTAGATCATGGTATACAATTTTGTTTACATTTTTTCTGTGTGTCCTTACAGTATATTGTGAAACTGTGGCATTTTTATTCCAGGTTATCATTCTACAATAATCCTATACCCGCCGTTGCCTGTAGAAAAGCCTAAAAGCCAGTAATACATTTCTAACAAGCAAACATTTAATTGAAAAATACTTTTAAAAAATGAGTAGAAGGTGGAAGGACTAGTCTGAAAATAGATGGGAAAAAAAGCCTCCATAAAGTGAGGCAATATTAATTCTCAGGACCAAAAATAATGAATAAATAAATAAAGGAGCTCAATGAGCTCTTTTGCACAGTAGTGTAATTATTCAGAAAAAACGTATGCCTCACCCTGACAGGATGCTTGACTCAAGCATGTTATGGCGACTTCTTTCCCACTTGTTTGTACTCTGCCCGGAAGTGAGAGCTCAACATCACCCCCTCTTTGTCCTCTCTTCACATCCCCTAGCCTTCCACTCGTATTGAGATTTATCTGTATCCCAGACTCTGACCAAAAACCCTTGGGGCACCTGCAAACAGCAGGCCCTCCCTGAAATGCCAAGGGTGTCATTGTGTCCTGTCAGGCTGGATTAGATCTCCTCAACCAACTTCGGCAGCCTTGCTACTGTATGTGTTTTTGTGAGAGCAAAGATGTGTTGGGTTATTGCTAGATTAACAGTGGACATAAAGAAAGACTTAATGTAAAGGGAAATGTGAACTATCTTGAATAAATGTAGGTCAGCTACTACAAAAACATTGGTTTTCAAATGCACATTTTATACGACACCTGGTTTATGTTTTAGTTCCAAATTTATTCTCTTTATTCTCTCTATGATTGCAGAATTGTGTTCAGACTATAAATACCCAAAATGTCCTTTGCTTGTGATGATTTCAGCTGCTCGACTTTAGTCATAAAGGTTCATCTGTCCCTCAGGAATTGGAACATGCAAAGGGAAGCCACCCACCTCACCTTGCAAATAATCAATGAACCATTGGAATCCTATAATTCTAATTTTGGGATTGGCTGTATGTGACAAGGGCGTCTGGGTTGCTTGGAGATAAAAAGCCCTCCAAGGACCCATTAGTCCTTCCTACCATGCCTGTAATCAATCGGCTAATGTTTACTCTGCTTAGTGTGTCATTTATAATTAAAACTAGTACTGCTCATTAGTGTCTAGTGGGCCAAATGTAATAATTTAAATACATAAAACATCAATTACATCCTCATCTTCTAAGGGCACAACCCATCAAATGGTGATACTGCAGCTAAACTAGCTCTCACTGGTTTAAGGAAGATCTTATCACTTTAAAGGAATCTAATGTGCAACGAATTCCCTTGGATGTCAAGAGGAATGTTTACCATTTTTACAGATTGGGCAGCACTGCTCCGGCTCATAGACAGGGTTGACACACTCTGGGACAGCACAGTCGGACACCACACAGTGTACTTCGTTATTTGGTTCACAGCGGCACCATTCACAGGGTGACGGCTGTGGGCAAAGAGGGAGAGATAAGAAATCTGGGTCAGTTGATTCACTTGGTTTCACCTCAATGTGTTTTTGCATCCATAAGTGTGTGTCACAATTAAAAAAGGCACATTTAACTCTGAAAGGCATATGATAAAATAAGGAAAAATGCTCAGACCAGATTTACACTTTTTTTGTTTAACACCAAAAGGTGAGTGAGGAAAAATGTCTCAGTTTTTCTGTCTCTGTTTTTGTGTTACTTCTTGCTGCCACTATAGAAAGTGAAGAGATGACCTGAAATGACATTTGGCTATCTGGCATACTACAGTTGATAGCCAAGGGCCTGTTTTCAATAAATAAATACTCCATATAATAAAGAAAAAATTTTATTTTGGATCAAGAGTGCCTCGACAAAAGTATTCACCCACTTGAACTTTTTTCACAGTTTTCACATTAGAAACTCAAACTTCAATTCAATATTGTGATATCATATAATAGACAAATACAAAGAAGCACATTCTTATGAAGTGGAAGGAAAAAGATACATGGACAAGTGAGATGTACATTTATTAAGCATGCATTAGTCAATAATACTTCGTAAAAGTACCTTCTGCACGAAAAGCACCTAAAAGTCTTTTGGTGTTTGCTTAAAGCATTTCCATAGCATAATGGTGCCACCACCATGTTTTATTTCAGGGACAATGTTTTCAGTGTGATGTGCATTATCCAGGTAGCCAAAGAAGTTTAGTTCTGATCATATCTGATCACGTAACCTTCTTCACATATTTCCTACATGTCGTGGCATGTAGGAACTTCTTATGGCTTTTTTCAACAATGGACACCCTTTTATAATTGTGCCAATGAACAGTTGATATATTGTTGTATGAGCTAATCTAGCTTTAAACTCATTCACATCTTTATCCAGGACCTGTGTGGTGTGTTCCTTGGTCTTCACGTGTGTCCTCAAGAGCCAGTGTCCTGCATGTTTTGGATGTTTCCTTGCACAGCTGATTTAATTCAAATGACTGTATTTCTTTTTTCAACATGTCATTCTGCTGAGAGCCTTTTAACACTAGAACTCCCAGAATTCTAACACTACTAGAACTCCCAAGCCCGTCAATTTGACGGCGAGCATTCTGGATGCGAGGGCGGTGATGACGTCAACGCATTAACGCTATAAAATTTTGTTTTTGACAAGAATTAATAATAGTATTTGATCAAAATCTATTATGTTTTATTGTTATTTATATATAATACTGAAAAATAATACAGAGTAGCGGGTACATTTTAATGAACCAGTCATTTGATTCAGGTGCTGAAACCAGGGAAACATCTAAATCATGTAATATACTGGCACTTGAGGACTAACTATGGAATACCACTAGTCTTCATCATGCCTTCTGTTCACTATTGTTCTCTAACAAACCTTTGAGGCCTTCACCGAACAGCAGAATTTAAGCTAAGAATAAATTGCACACTGATGGGCTTAATTTACTGAATAGGTGACATCTGAAAACAATTGGTAGCGCTAAATTTTATTCTGTGGTATCAGAGTAAAGATGGCTGAATACATATGCACATCCCACTTTTATTTTTGAACAACAGAAGAAAAACTATTGTTTTCCTTCCAGCAGCATCTGCTACTATTTGCACATCTACTGCATGAAATAAAAATAAAACACATTGGATATTGTAGTTGTAATGCTTCTAAATGTGAACGTGTTTAGGGGTAAAAATACATGCACAGTATACACTGGATATTCATATTCCGTTTTAGGCTCTGAAAACCAAAATCCATAATCATGTCTATAACCCCGACATTTTAGGGCCCTTGTATTTGAAAATACCCAAAACAAAGAACTCAGTCTGTGTTGTTCATAATAAATTTTCTTTATTTTACTGCCTTCAACTATAGCTTGCCTCAGGAAATATTTCGGAAGCTTAACTTACCACATCTGCAATATCTAAATGAGTTGCAACATGTACATCGGTGCTATGCTGCTGTCTTTTTCTTGATTCTATCTTTATAAAGTCACTTGACCGGAAAATGAACTGTAATGCAATTACATGGATTGGAAGAACTACAAACTGTTTCCAGATCAGAAAAGGTCAGCTGCTTATCATATTTTCTTTTCTTTCTGCTTGTCTTGGTAAACAACCTACAAGCGTGTATTAGCACTGGGAGTGCTTTAATGGAAACATACTGCTCTGAGACAAAATTAGAGGGTATAAAAATGTCATATTTGACAACAATGTTGTGTGAGGGTGTGTGTGTTTGTGTGTGTGTAATCAAACCAAACAATATGGCTCAGGAGGGTCTAAATAATACTAACTGAACCTTTTTGCATTGAGAAGCCTAGATCAGATGAGAGGTCTACCAGTATCTCTAAAGCTCACTGTAATCTTGTTCTTGTTAGGTAGTCAACATTGCATGTTTTGTTATCCTATTAAAAAAAAAAAAAAAAACTTTAAAATCATAAGAAGAATTCTGCACAAATCCAAGAACCAGGTTACGCAAAATATTAAACAGATAATTGGTAATTCTGTATTATTTATTGAACAAATATGTTATCTCATTGCCGTACATGTAGCTCAGGGATTGAATCTGTGGGATTTCAGATTTTACCAGTCTACAGTTAGATTGTGTTCAAATGGAATAAAACCACAAATACTCTCCCATGGGAATGTGTTGGAGAATCCACATGGCTTGAAGGAAGACAAGGTAAGTTTTAGTTAACTAAAGACCTTTCTACAGTGCTTTGCAAAACTGTTAACCCCCTTTTGACACTTTGTTATGGTTCTACTACACATTTCATTGTTTTAATAGGGATTTTACACCAAATTGTGCACAAATTGGTGCATTATTGTTCAATGATCATGTTTTTATGTTTTTTTTACAAATACAAATATGAAAGTGTGGGATGTATTTGGATGTATTCTCCTTTACTCTAAAACCCCCAAATAAAAAACACAGAGTATTATAACCTCAGCACAAATGCAGCCATTCTGTGAAGGCCTCTGAGATTTGTTAGAGAACATTATTGAACAAACAGCATCATGAAGACCAAGAACCACAGTTGTGTAGAAGTTTATAGCAGCATTAAGTTATGAATATTCTTAGCTTTGAAAACTTCACATGGAACTGTTCAACCCGTTGTCCAAATTAGGAAAAAGTATGACACAACTGGAAACCTTACAAGACTTGGTCGTCCACATAAACTGAAAGACCAGACAATTAGAGTATTATTTAAAGATTCAGCCAAGAGGCAAAAGGTAACTCTGGAAACTCTGGAAAGACCCACAGCTCAGGTGGGACAATATGCTGACTATTAGCTGTGCATGCTACATATCTACTTATAGAAGAAAACCATATTTAAAATAAAGCCATATGAAGTCCTATTTGCAGTTTGTCACAAGGTTCTCTGTTCAAACAAGACCAAAACAGAACTTTTTCACTGACATTCAACACAATAAATGTGGCAGAAACCTGAAAAATTTTTTCATCCAATTCACCTTCACGTCATACTTTATTTTGGTCTACAGCTTAAAATCCAGTTAAATAAATTGACGATTTTGTTTAAAATCTGGGAAAATGTGAATGGTGTCAAGAAGATGCTTTTGCAAGGAGAAAAATGCTGCCTAAAGAATACTGGACACAGCACCAATATGTATAATAAAGCTCATTGTGATTATATTAGATTAAATTTCATATAACATAAACTTAAAGTTAAAAGGTTACCATGTTAAAGTTTATGAGACATGTCTGGCACATTCAGAGAATTATTGAATAAACTTCATCATTCAGTTCATTTTCTAACCAGATTGGCTAAATTCAAAGGAGTGTTTTAAAAATGAACTTGAAATGTGCAGGTAGGCAAAATTATTGCAGAATTATAGGTTATTCCTTCCATTTACTATCATTATGCTAGGGAAAACAGCTGCTAGCTTTGGCAACAGATTCTTTTGGCAAGAAAGTGACCATGTTGCAGCACTGGACGCTGTGTTCGGGGATTGATGGCTTTTTCATTTTGTTTATGTCATCAGCTATGTCAGATGCTGTAACTCCCACAAAATTGCTAAATTTGCAAGCAACTGCACAACGGCTGCACAGAATATCATCCAGGTTTATGTATAAGTGCCATGGCTATCACAATATTAAATTATTCAGTGTGACTTTATTAGCACTTTATGTCACAGTGCATTAGCAGCTACAAAAGGAAGTTTGAATAGAATCTACATACAATGTAACGAGAAAATGACGTCAGGCAACATTAAAAGGTAGAAAACTACAAATATACGAGTAATGCTGTGATTACAGTTCTAATGTTCTGAGAAAAGTCTGCATTGTCAATTCACTTTCACTCTTGTTTTAAAATGTTCATGCTATTAAAAGAAATACTTTGAATTACACAGTTTTTCCACAAAATAACAGCTCTACAAAACAAACTAGAGAGATAAAATGTTATAAAAAAGCAAATGAAGTGAACCACAAATTTTAACCTCAGTCAGACTTGCATTAGATTTGAATGACTCTCATGATCTGTGATTTTTTTTATGTCTGAGGTAATTTTGTTGTTCAAAAATGATCTTTTTTCTCTAGATTCTTGCATCTTTGCTTTGTAATCTCCAAGTCTTATATTCTGTTTGTATTTTCTATTGTGTAAATTCTAGTACCCGTCGTACAATGTGTTTAGTATTTTTTTCTCTCAAAGTCAAACATGCTGTCAAGCTCAAAGTTACTCATAGCTCTGGCAGAGTTAAAGTTGTTTTCACTCAACCAAGAAGTTATTTTCTGAATGGTAATGAGGCAGGCATCTCCCAAAAGATACTAAAAGACAATGTAAAATGAATATAATTATAGTGAAAAAATCTGCTCCTATTAACCTTTGGATTAAAAAAATACCATGTTATAAATATTCATACCCTTCTCATTAATCAATGGAAAATATTGTATTGGCTCTTCCAGAAACCAAATGCTTCTGATAATTACTGACATGCTTTTTGCATATCTCCACTGGTAACTTTGACCATTCATTTCTTGCATGAACTCCAAATATTTGAGATTGGGAAGCCCTCTTGCCCTCACCCTTATCTTTAACTCCCTCTGCAGATTTTCTGCAACATTTCAGTTGGGACCCTGGCTTAACCACTCCATAACATTTGTATTTTTGTCAGCTGACATTTTTTTCACACTTGTGATGTGTGATCTGGGTCACTGTCATGCTGTAATTTCCAGTGTTTCCAAATACCAAATGTTGTTGTTGAGACTCTTGATATAAACAGAAAAACACCCCCCAAAGCATAATGCTTCCAGTGTCTTTCTTGGCCATGTTGATGGCACTCTTGCTCCTTCTTTTTTATGCTAAAAGAAGGCTATATCATTGTGGTCAAACACTTCAACTCAACTCTTTTTATTCTTTGCCAAGAAGAGAATTTGCAAAATGCCAAGCAGGCTTTGGAGTGCCTTATTCATAGAAGTGCCTTCAACCCTTGTCTGTATCCATGGAATTGGACTGTTGGCCTTGAGAAGGTGTAATCAATGTGGCTCACATTCTACAGCGTGACCTGGGAGGGGATCCTTGGATTCTTTCTCACCTCTTGCAACATCACCCTTTACAGTGCAAGGGACACTTTTGACTTCCTACTGCACCCTAAGATGTTTCACAGAGGAAAGCATCCTGTATTTTTTTAATAATCTTTTGCAATGTGGCCACTGGAAGGTAAAGACATTTAGATCTGGTCTTGTAGCATTTTTGAGCTGTAAGCAGCGACAATGCAGAGCCACAGGTCACCCAGGTCTTCTGTTTTATCATGACTTGTCACAAACCAGCTGGAGGGAGCTTCTTTTTTTTGCCTTCTTTGATAAAATAGAAGCTCCCCAGGGTTATTAGGGTGCTTTACAAGAGCATGGACTATTTGTAATGTTGAACAACTTGAATTGTCCCACAGAATCTTGCAATTTGTAATGGGTATGAATAATAACGAGCTTGTTGAGAAAAAAAACATGTGAACTGAACACTGACATTGGTAATTTTTTGCTTAAACCTGGCACATTGTAGTAACACATTTTGGCACACATTTATATTCATTCCAGTCAGAAGAAACACATTGGTCAAGTTAAAAGATTACTTTAAATGTAAATCTGTTAGCGGTATGGATAAGTTTGAGCTGAACGGTACACACATGGGTTCTGTTTTTAATTGCTTCCTACTTCTTTATTTGTCACCTACCTCAGCCTAGATTACTTTGCTTTCTGGTACACGACTTTGGTATGCTGTGGTTAGGGATGCTTTAATGCTTTCATTTTTTTGTTTTAGTTAGTCAATCCAGATTCTTTGTTATCTTTTATAATCTGGATTTGCAAAAAGAAGAAAATATAAACAGGTGAATGTGTAATGTAATGTCCTGAACATGGACATGGCCTACATGTAATGTCCATAAAAATAGGGCGATATTAGGAAAATATGGACACTGGAAATATCCATATGGAAATTTTATGATATTAATATCTAGGTTCAGATTATGGTGTTTGTTATAATGTTACTAACCCAAATTTTGCTACTACTTCCCCCTCATAGTACTTTGCCACAACAGCATTGTGAAGGGTGTTTATATACAGTGCCTTGCAAATATTTATACTTCAAGAACTAAATAAAAATGATATAAGAATTTTCACAAATATAAACCTGAAGCTTACGCTGTAAATTTGTATTCAGCACCTTTTCTCTGATATGGTTAAAAACAATCCAATGTCAACGATTATCTTCTGAATTTACCTAATTAGCTAATGCAGTCTATTGTGCAGTATTTAATCTCAGATTGAATACAGCTGCTCTGTGAAGGCCTAACTGTTTTTTTTTGTAGAGATCATTAGGTAAAAATAGCACCATAAAACCAAATTACACTGAATACAAATGCACGCTACACTGCTCATATTTTTATCTGTAAAGAAATATTTAAAAACCATTTATTATTTTCATTTTTCTGATGATACTATTAATTCAATTCAATTCAATTCAGTTTATTTATATAGCGCCAATTCACAACACATGTCGTCTCAAGGCACTTCACAAAAGTCAGGTACATGCATTACAATTAATCCAAATCATTGAACAGTGCAGTCAGATTCTGTTATTTTATTCAAATGGATAAAAAGTTTTTCTATCTAAGGAAACCCAGCAGATTGCATCCAGTCAGTGACTTGCAGCATTCACTCCTCCTGGATGAGCATGTAGAGACAGTGGACAGTCACTGGCGTTGACTTTGCAGCAATCCCTCATACTGAGCATGCATGTAGCGACAGTGGAGAGGAAAAAACTCCCTTTTAACAGGAAAAACCTCCAGCAGAACCAGGCTCAGTGTGAGCGGCCATCTGCCACGACCGACTGGGGGTTAGAGAGAACAGAGCAGAGACACAAAGAGAACAAAGAAGCACTGATCCAGGAGTCCTTTCTATGGGAAGGAAAAGTTAAATGTTAATGGATGTAGCTCCTTTAGTCGTTTCACCTAGAAAGAAAGAACAGATAAACTCTGAGCCAGTTTTCAAGGTTAGAGTCTGAAAGAGAGCACATAGAGTTAGTTACAGTAAAAGCTCCGTCAGTAGCTATGTCTAGGAGAGAGAAAGGGTTAAACACTGAAGACAGGGCCATGTGGATCATCGTTAGAGGGTGAGCACCAAGTTGTTGCCAGCAGAAGCTCGGACGATGCCCCTCTCCAGACAGTTGTCACAGTAGACACAGAGTCAGGCCAGGTGTAGCTTCTAGGAAGAGAGAAGAGAGAGAACAAAGTTAAAAGCTGAAATAACAGCAAATAATACAAAATTGAAGAGTAGTGTGAGAAAGTAGCGAAGAGGGTGAAAGTGGTCATTATGTCCTCCAGCAGCCTAAGCCTATAGCAGCATAACTACAGAGATAGCTCAGGATAACCTAAGCCACTCTAACTATAAGCTTTATCAAAAAGGAAAGTTTTAAGCCTAGCCTTAAAAGTAGACAGGGTGTCCGCCTCACGGATTAAAACTGGGAGCTGGTTCCACAGGAGAGGAGCCTGATAACTAAAGGATCTGCCTCCCATTCTACTTCTAGAGACTTTAGGAACCACCAGTAAACCTGCAGTCTGAGAACGAAGTGCTCTGTTAGGAACACATGGAACAATCAGCTCTCTGATGTATGATGGAGCTAAATCATTAAGGGCTTTACTTCGGTCATTTTTTGATTTTGGATTTATTTCACCATTATAGAAAGGACTCCCGGAAAGAAAAGATGCTATAACTGAATGGTTAAATATTATCAAATCAAATAAATACATAAACATACAATTAAATAAATAAACAATGCAACTATAGCTATAAATTGTGCAGAAAAATGTATCCCACTAAGCCCTTTGTGCTTCTTCATAGCTTGCTCATCAGGACTTCATCTCTATCAGAGGGATATGTTCTCTATTGTACTGTCTCCAGTGTTTTGAATCCAGCCTGAACAAAACAGTACTCCTATGTCACAACAAGCCAATTTCATGGCTGGTAAGAGATTTTCTATTTTATAGAACTGTCAGTCATAGCCCTTTACCTGATACAAATTGAAAACACTCTACTTGGTTTAGAAAAGAAAAACAAATGTGAAAGACAGGTATTTGTAAACTGGTGGTAGTTGTTTAACCATGCTGTGAAAACTGATATCCCAAAACAGAATGTAAACATGTTTTCTGGTCTTATGTTTAGTTCATTTTAAAAGAAGACATCCAGAAGCCCACTGGGAAACATATGAAGGTGTTGGCTGTCATATGGTCCCAAAGTAAAAGGACTTAAACAATGGCGTGTTGGTCAATTATGTGGTGACCTGTCCTTCCCCACCTGGTCAAATTAAATCCAGCATCATCCACAAACATACAGGTGTAATACAGAAGCCAAGTCAAGCATTCTCTGTAGTTTTCAAGGACTCCACAAAGATTAATCTTATACATTGCAAACACTTCTGATATGAATAGACCACATTTATGCAACGATCTTTATAACTTCATCTAGGTTCCACAATGTTTTAATGTTTTATGTATTAACATTCAGAAAGTGCTTACTGTCATACATTTAAACTATATACTATATGTATCCCATATGTTTATATATTTTAAAAAAAAAGTAGTGTTTTACCCAATGTCATTTTGGCACATTGTGGTGCTGCAGATTACCTTAGTGAATACAAAGCAGTTTTGAAATTCAGATTTTATTAAATGTATTTTTATTATTATAATCACGTTATTATTTCAATATTTTTTTTTCTTTAGCCATTCAGAAGTGGACTTGCTTGTGTGTTTCATCAATTAGACAAAGTCGTCCAAGTTCTGAAGCAGCACAGCAACCCCAGACTTTCACACTACCTCTTTTTTCGGACATACTGTGTTGGATTTATGCCACATGTAACAGGATGCACACCTTCCAAACATATCTACTTCTGTCTCGTCAGTCAACAGAATATTTCTCCAAAAGGCTTCTGGATCATCAAGAAGATTTTTGTCAGATTGTTGTTAGTCAGTCAATGTGTGTGTGCTTTTCATCAGGAAACCTATGAATATTAGGAATATTAATATTTTGGTATGGCCTAGCCAGAATCCTGACTTTAATCTGATAAAGAATCTGTGGAGGAAGCTAAAGGTTATGGTGATGGCAATGGAGCCTTCCAACCTCAAAAGCCTGGAATTCATCACCAAGGATTAATCATCAAAAATACCAGTGGAAAGAACAAAATGCTAGCATATAACTTTTAAATTGTTTCTTATTTTTTGAGATAGGTTGAATTTTCTGTCAGAAACAAACATCTTAGAGTTTGTGTTTCCTCCCTCAGCCTCAACAATGTGGCACATAAAGCAAAATTAAGATATTCCATTGTAACTCTGTTGAACCGAAAAACATGCTAACATGAAGGACACAAGTAAAATAAGTGAGGCCAAATAATGCATTGAAACACATATACAATATATTAAATGTATAGGCAAACAGCTTTTTTAAATTGAACAATTATGTGAGCTAAATGAAATCTGTAAAGTCAGACTGGACCGGTTGTTCTTCCTCCCTCACTGTAATAAAATGAGACCATCATCTTCAATCACAGGTGTTCGAATAGAATCTGAAATTACTGTTCTTGGCTTAGCTCTTCCTTATCCCACTCCTTTTTCCTTTCATTTTGCAGTTCATATACCTCATTTCAGCCTCTCAGATGATTACCTTCAATTGTTGCTCTTAAATGTCAATAACTTTGCACTCCGGGCTACCTTATATTAATTTTGCATATCACTGTAAAGTCTGATCAAATTTCAGTCATTATGTATAATCTGTGACACATTTACTCTTAGCTGTGTTTCATTTCTGTCTCCTTTGGTAGCCATTAAACATTGCATGTCCTCCATAGCGAAAAATCTGTTGTGATGACGGAAAGCATGTTTAGAGCAGTACAAAGAGAGTAGAAGATATATGTAGTTTGAGTGTGACTTATTGAAAATTTTCTATGGTTTGCCCAGGTGAGGCTTTCGGTTAGGAAAGTAATTTTTAGGACCACCTGAAAGTTTGCTCAGAGAATGAGGGTTGTGCTTTAGTAACAGAAAAACTTTAATATCTAACCCAGAAAGAGAGTAGCTAACGGCAAAGAAAATCACGTTTATTTTAACAAGGTTCTTAAGTATTGACCGCAAATGTAGTTGTTGGCCTTGGTATTGTAGGGTTGTAGGGAAGTAGGGGTGTAATGGATGTATTTATGCCTTAAATATCCATTACAGCACTGTGTCTGGGCCTGGACACCACAAATTTGACTCCAAAGAGTGGAAAAAATCATGGAGGGCATGTCAGCATCTGAAGGTTGAGCTTTTTATTTACGCACCTCCCAAAACTGAAGTGCAGAGTAGCATGAAAAAATGAGAAGAAAATTTTGATATATACTGTACATAGTATTTACAACTCCTTATCTTTCTCTTAGTGCTGCCCATCAACATTACCTCCTCTGTAACCAGGCCAGACTGACACCAGCAGAGCCAGAAACTCTTCTTATAAACCCTAAGCCCCACCTCACAATCAGATCAGCCAACAATTAATCATTTATTTTACTATACAGAAGAACCAAAAGATTAATGACCCCAAAAACAATCAATATTAACTTCTTGCTTTCATTCTGAAGCTCTTGGTTTTCTTTAGTTAAAAATAATCTACCATTAAATTTTCTGGCGGAAGAGTAACGACTTCCTTTATAAACAGGACGAATGTTACGCCCACTTTTATACATGAGTGAGTACAAACTTATGTTTAAATGTGAATGTATGAGTACCGATTTCTACGTGTGCCTCCAAGTGTGCACCCTTGGTCGCCACGGACTACAGGAAAGAAAGATGAATGTTTAAAGCGATCTGGCTGTAGCTGTCATATACTGCGAGGGACATGTAGTTGAATGGGTGTGTAGGCACGTGCATTGCGATGTGTGGGTGTGAACAGGTGTGTGCGTTCTATCAACGGAAGGGACAGAACTGCTCCGCCACACCCTGTCAGTTGGGTATGCACATGTACCATTGTACAACTACCCTGTTGTAAGTGCCACTTCAAGCACTAGGTGTATAGCACTAGGCATATATATATATATATATATATATTATATATATAATATATATATATATATATATTATATATGTATATATATATGTATGACTTTTTGTTCTGAATAATTTAACTAATAACTAACTGACCACTTGGGCACACTCATAGATTGTGTATAGAGCATGGAGATTTCATCCCCAGAAGGTAAGGTGACCATTAAGTATGGAAAAAATGTGATGGTGATATCATGGCACAAGTAACACTCAACATCATGCACCCTTTATCCCAATACACATGCAGAATAGAAAAGAGTGGGTACATCTTTAGCAACACACATTTATGTGACTGAACTTGTTTCACAAAATATACTTCATTTCTACACCCATATACAGACCATTTCTTTATAAACAGTCACTTTTAAGTCAGGATACAAGGTATACAAGGTGTGAAAGCAGCTTAAACACAAAAACATAATTTATTTGCATATTGAAATGTAAACAGAAACCTTAAACTATTAGCTGAACTCAATGAAGAAAAAAAGAAAAAAAACAATCTTCATATTTGGTTGGTCAAGTACAACTAGTGGTACTAATACCAGGCCCCAATATCGTTTGACAAAGGTGTGGCAAAGCCAGATCAGTTTAGAATCAAAACAGTACCAAAAGTAAGAGCAAGCTGAAGCATCTGTAGAAAGCTTAAACTGAACCAAACTTTTTGGGTTCTGAGAACAAGATCTCATTTCTTCTGTGCTGTGTCATCCTAAACTGTCATACAAGCTAAACCATGTTTTGTATTTTGTATAGCGTGTTTTAAGAATGTAAAGAGTCCTTTTTTTCTAGCATGATCTGGTTTATTTCAATTTTGAGAGATATTTCCAACCACAAACACTTCATCATGGTTTCTGAAAAATTCTTTTGTGTAGGCCGAAAGCTGCTCTGCTTCAGATGTGGGTGGTCGATCAAACAAACAAATGAGAAAGGAGATGACTAGAAACAATATGCTAATGTGAGTGAAAGTCTTGCAAAGCAGTTTGAATCAATGAACTTGTATTCTCATATTTTATTATTGCTGACAAGGGAAGCTAAAATTAGCTGAATTATGTCTGCTACAAGGAAAATTTATTTATTTCAAATGCTCAAAAAGCTCATTTAGACCAAGAATAAGGGTGGCATGGAATTAGTTATTTGGACTTATCTGGGCCATCAAGCACATGTTTTTAAAAACTTAATGATAATAAAAGCACCAACTTTGCTAGTTTCTACATATCATTAAAGTAAATTTTTGAAATGCATAATTAGTGTTTTCTCATTTTGATGTGTTAGCAGTAATTCACAGGTTTTATGAGGGAGCAAACCACTGAACTGCCACTGAAAGACAGCATTGTTTCTTTCATATGATGACTGGCCTTTTAAAATAAACATCTTCAAAGCTGTGAAATTCTCTTTGTAGGTTAATCTGCCAAATTGGTGTGTCAAACAGCTCAGGTTGGAAACTGCAGATGCTTAATAGGGAATGGTACATGAAAGATGGAATTCAACATCAGCACTACTTTATGCGCCAATAAAACATTGCAGAAAATCCCTGTCTGTAGTCTCTGGCGTCTGATGCTTTCAGCAAGTCCTATTGTATAAGGTCTACCATGAAGAGGATCAGTCATGCCTAAGCCCAGACTCACAAAGGAAAGTGGAGCAGTTGCACCAAATTCCGACATGCTGCCAGATGTTTAGACTTCTGTTGTCTCCACTTTTATTGACTGGGCATTGGAATGAATTGGCTGTCATGCTTTCCATTCCCACAGTTAGACAAATGGGAACAGGGCAGCGAGGCAATAAAAGGTCTAATAACTTTCAGTGGGGGCAAATGTTAATGGAAATGGTCAAACTTTTAAGCTGGGCTGCAAGGTCACGGGAAGCTCGCTCATGCACTTAATAGGAGTGACAGTTTGACAGTCAAACAGCTCACTTTCATTGTGTATCTTAAAAAATGCTTTACACCGTCTATGTATGCATAGAAAGGGGTAGAATTACTTAAAATATGAAGAATTTCCTTCCAAAAACACTCAACACTGAGTACAAGTGCAATCATTTCAAACAAGTAAAACATTCTTTGTGGCAAAATTGTTTTGCACTTATTGGCACAATTGTTGCCTCTGGCAAATGGGAGAGGAAAATCAATTGTGTCAATCATTTCTACAGCCTCTATGGATATACTCTCGCAAATGATTCTGAGAAACAAGAGTTACTAACGACTGGCATGTGTGATGAGTGGGCCCATTGGTATGTGGGTGAATGCCTACTGTTTTTAATGTGCTCTTTCTTACAAGTGGTATGTGTTAAATTTCAATAACTATTTAAGCACTGTGTCTTTGTTGTCCTTAGAACAACCACGAAGAGAAAAAATATCACAAAAGAACTAGCATTGTCTTACATTTCTATTGATCACAGACTAAAACAGGTAAAAACATCAAATCTTGTGGGAGAGCAAAGCTGAAATAGGTTGCAGTGGATTTTACCAGTTTTGTTGGATTTTGAACAAAGGTTTGAAAAACATAAAGCGTGTTTTATGTTACCAATTAGGTAAAATACACAGCCTCCAAGAGATAATGTATTCAAGACACATATAGCTATATATATATATATATATATATTCTCAGAATACATTTTTGCCATAATGCTCATGGATTTGGGTTTTTATGCTTAGACTTTGCTTTCCTAAATTTTGCAATGGCATGACATATAAAGTCATATTCAGAAAATTTGAATATGATCCGGCTCATTTGACAGATTAAAAGTACCTTTTGAAAACAACATTTAAGCAGGTATTAATCGTATTTCTCATAAAGCCCACATTTCTCGACCGAAAATGTTTGTTGTCCAATCTAAAATTCTAATCTGAAATGTCTTGTTTTCATTTGCTGTAAATGGGAAATATTAATTGTTAACAGAAATAAAAGCTTACAAACAGGCTGTGTGTAATGAAACCATATAATATGTTTTATTTAGTGAACTGAGTATTTATTGAAGATGACTGTATATGATCCGCAAACTTTCATGTTTTTTCCCTTTTTTTTACTTTTGCACTGAAATTGTGTGCTTGCAAATTTTGTCAGCCCTAAAGCTTTGTTTTATTTTCTTAGCATTTATTCAGCTATGGCCTCATAACATCAACATAAACCTAAAGATAAACTAAGAAAAATTCTTCATATCAATGAAAGCAAAGTCTGATCAAAATGCATTCCAATATCCAAAGAACTCATACTGTTTTTTTAAAGAAAAAGTAGTATGAGAAACAGAAACTTGAATTTGCTTCCAAATGTGTTGGTGGGCATGTTTACATATTAGTTCTCAACCTAAACTTGACTTAAAGCAATGTTTGGAAGTTTAGAGTGGATCATGGAGTAAGATGGTTGTGCAGTGGAATTAGTATTAAGAAATGTAGCTTGAACAACTTTAAACCAGAACAGCATTTTACAGTACTGTGCAACAGTTTTAGGCAGGTGCGAAAAAATGCTGTAAACAAAGAATGCTTTCAAAAGTGGAAGTGTTAATCATTTATTTTCATCAATCAACAAAATGCAGTGAATGAACAAAAGAGAAATCTAAATCAAATCAACATTTGGTGTGACCACCCTTTGCCTTCGAAACAGCATTAATTCTTCTAGGTACACTTGCACACAGTTTTTGAAGGAAGTCGGCTGGTGTGTTGTTCCAAACTTCTTGGAGATGTACAGGGGTTGGACAATGAAACTGAAACACCTGGTTTTAGACCACAATAATTTATTAGTATGGTGTAGGGCCTCCTTTTGCGGCCAATACAGCGTCAATTTGTCTCAGGAATGACATATACAAGTCCTGCACAGTGGTCAGAGGGATTTTAAGCCATTCTTCTTGCACGATAGTGGCCAGGTCACTACGTGATACTGGTGGAGGAAAACGTTTCCTGACTCGCTCCTCCAAAACACCCCAAAGTGGCTCAATAATATTTAGATCTGGTGACTATGCAGGCCATGGGAGATGTTCAACTTCACTTTCATATTCATCAAACCAATCTTTCACCAGTCTTGCTGTGTGTATTGGTGCACTGTCATCCTGATACACGGCACCGCCTTCAGGATACAATGTTTAAACCATTGGATGCACATGGTCCTCAAGAATGGTTCGGTAGTCCTTGGCAGTGACACGCCCATCTAACACAAGTATTGGGCCAAGGGAATGCCATGATATGGCAGCCCAAACCATCACTGATCCACCCCCATGCTTCACTCTGGGCATACAACAGTCTGGGTGGTACGCTTCTTTGGGGCTTCTCCACACCTTAACTCTCACGGATGTGGGAAAAACAGTAAAGGTGGACTCATCAGAGAACAATACATGTTTCACATTGTCCACAGCCCAAGATTTGCGCTCCTTGCACCATTGAAACCGACGTTTGGCATTGGCATGAGTGACCAAAGGTTTGGCTATAGCAGCCCGGCCGTGTATATTGACCCTGTGGAGCTCCCGACGGACAGTTCTGGTGGAAACAGGAGAGTTGAGGTGCACATTTAATTCTGCCGTGATTTGGGCAGCCGTGGTTTTATGTTTTTTGGATACAATCCGGGTTAGCACCCGAACATCCCTTTCAGACAGCTTCCTTTTGCGTGTACAGTTAATCCTGTTGGATGTGGTTCGTCCTTCTTGGTGGTATGCGGACATTACCCTGGATACCGTGGCTCTTGATACATCACAAAGACTTGCTGTCTTGGTCACAGATGCGCCAGCAAGACGTGCACCAACAATTTGTCATCTTTTGAACTCTGGTATGTCACCCATAATGTTGTGTGCATTTCAATATTTTGAGCAAAACTGTGCTCTTACCCTGCTAATTGAACCTTCACACTCTGCTCTTACTGGTGTAATGTGCAATCAATGAAGACTGGCTACCAGGCTGGTCCAATTTAGCCATGAAACCTCCCACACTAAAATGACAGGTGTTTCAGTTTCATTGTCCAACCCCTGTAGGCTTTCTCACATCCTTCTCTCTCTTCATGTAATCCCAGACTCACTCGATGATGTTGATATTTGGGCTCTGTGGGGGCCATACCATCACATCCAGTAAGTCTTGTTTTTCCTTACGCTGAATATAGTTCTTAATGACTTTGGCTGCGTGTTTGGGTTTGCTCACTTAGCATTTTGTAAATTATAAAAAAAATAAACAATCATTTATATTTCTGAAAGCATTCTTTGTTTACAGCATTTTTTCACACCTGCCTACAACTTTTGCACAGTACTGTATGTCACACAAAAAAGGAAATAACAAATAGCAGCATAGTTGTCACATTGAAATTTAAGGTGGCTGAAAGATTCACAAAATAAACATTTAAAAATAATAAGAAAAAGATAATAAACCACATCATACAACAGCATACCTGAGCATGCAAGATTTGTTTGGCAATGTAATGGGTTTGTCAGATAATTGTGGCTGGTTTTGCTGTGATTAAAGATTTTTTTTGGCATTGCATAAGGATCAGAGAAGTATCGTTTTAGATTAACCTTTACATTAATATTTACTTGATTTATACTTAAATGAACAAATTATTTCCTGTTTGTTGTCCGAGCCTTTAAAACCTTGAAAGAGACTGGATAAGATAATTGTGAATAATGAGCTCTGATCAATTTATTACAATTTTAATTGCAAAACTAGTGGTTATATAACGTTAGATTTTTGCAGCTGCATACTTGCAAACCATAAATGTTGCTCTGCACTCAAAAAAGTAAAAAAAAAACAAACAAACCATAAATTCTGTCCCATAATTTGTTATTTTCCTTCCGATGTGCAGGAGGGGCTCGTCCACAGCACCATTAGTGTCAGAACCATACTGGCCCTTATACCCCTAGTGACAATCCTACAAGAAGGGGATGTAAAAAGTATATATATATATCTATATATGTATATACCCCACTCCATTATTTTTTGCTGTAACACGCTGTTCATGAGGCCAACAATGAAAAGCATAAATCTGCCTTAAGCTTCCCAGAAGCTCTATTACCCTTTTAAAATCATCTTTGTGTTTGCTTCTTTTCTGTAGTCTTAAACTGAATATGATCTCCA
This sequence comes from Crenichthys baileyi, assembly GCA_036173005.1. Taxonomy (NCBI): domain Eukaryota; kingdom Metazoa; phylum Chordata; class Actinopteri; order Cyprinodontiformes; family Goodeidae; genus Crenichthys; species Crenichthys baileyi. The sequence continues at coordinate 40,008 of JAHHUM010001322.1, read as the reverse complement.
AAACACAGTCCAGTAACTATAAAGAAATGCTAATAAGAGCAACAAAGGTTAACCTTTTACCCTCCCTAAACAGGAGTCTCCTTAGAAGATACTAATGCTCTTTCCTTTAACACTGAGGGGTACTAAGACTTTCATCTTCTCACCGAAGAGACCCACCTTTCTCGAAGTGAATAAAGATGGTGCAATTTGTGGTATCATACCATAAAAGGGTGAAATGATCGCTCTTTATTTTTTCCTCTTGCCAACTGGACTGTAATTGATGAAAACCTGTTTTTAACCCCTAAAGCACTGAGGTATCCCTTCATTCCTGTTCATGTTAACCCTTGGTCAAGGTTAACATTAAGGTGGGCTGCACTATTGATGGACATGATCTCAAATGAAAATGGGGTTGCTTATGTACTTATAAAATCTGTAGCCTTGCGTCTCAATGCAGGGATTAGCTTAATTCTGTTTGACGCGCTAACCCACCAATCAGTTCAGATTAAGCACATCGATTTTTAAAGGGGTTGATACCACACACCTTTTACTAAAGCTCATTATGCACATGAGAGCTGAATCCTTTTCCTATTTCACCCAAGAGATGTTAGTGATTTATTCAATTAATATTTAAATCATTTATTGTTCAACTGAAACACTGGTGAAATGGTCAAGCACAGACTACCCTAAAACTGAATTTATGTTCCATAACCAAAGTTAAAATGTAACCAAATTTAAAATAATAAAATGTATCAATTAAACTGGTTGGAACTGACAATATTTTTAATTTGTGCTGGGATGATGACAAAGATTAAACACATTTAAACTATTTTGTAAATTATTATTAATTCATTGTTTACAACTTGCAGGATGGAACCTAACTGAAGCAGAAAAAATGTAAACTATTGAAGTGTAATAGTTGTCTATAGATTTATCAATGAAAGTCTGGGAGAAGAAAAAAACACTTTCTAAAACAAACAAGTAAACAAGTAGAGAACACAGTCTGGCCTACTTTAGACCTACAAAAATAAAATAGCATGTCCACTGATGAATTGTCAGAACATAGTAAATAATGCTGCTGTCCTACTGACCTACTTAGTTGAATTTTGTATGTATGCACATGCCTGCTTGAGCTTCTTTCAGTGCCTGGAAATGCAAAGAAAATTTCACTAATGAAAAATGTTCGAGCATCTTCCAGGGGGTTTCCATCTTTGGCCTGATGTCGATATAAATCGGAAATGAAGTCACAAGAGGTTATGATACATTCTGCTAGAGGTTTGTGTGACAGATTGAGCAAAGTTGATCAATGGAGATAAATTTCTGTCACGGCGTATTGAGCTTTGAGATTGTATGTTTATTCTGCTTTCCCAGATTTTGAATAGTATTCTTGTTCTTTGCTTTTTTAATATTCTTTGCCTGCATTTCTCTGTTGGTTTTATTTATGTTATTTTACATCTGCTCTCAGGAGCAAGCAACCATTGATTGTGTGTTGTGACTTTGACTGTGCTAGTTTTTGCAAAATACTTCTAATTCTGTGTGCTTCTGAGTTTACTGCTATTGCTAAGCTTTGGTTTTTAGCTAATTCAAAAAAGTATGTTTTAGGATTCTAATGCATCCTTTATTTATGCAGCTCTGAGAACTGTTTACTCATTTAGGTTTGGACATCAAAAATCACACCATCATTTGTTTGTATGATAATTGATGTGACAAGAATAATAAAGTGTATTTTTGAACGTTTAGGATGTGGGCAAAGTGCAGTCAGCTGTTTGCGAAACTGAAGTACAGTATGTTTATCAGCTAGTTAATCTGTCAGTCAATCTCTTCACTTTGGACTTCCTGGTTATATTGAAGTAACTGTGGACTGCTTAAACCTAAGATTATGTTTCTGTGCAACATAAATTGTCACTTTTGAATTTCAGTGGTCTTTGTTTGTTTTTTATTCATTTTATTTATTATGTAAGGTTTTTATCTTAAAAAAAACAATTAGCAATACTTACATTGGGCATTTTTAAAATGAAATGACATTTGCCATACATCTGATCTTATGTAAAGATGATATGTTAGTAAATAATAATAATAACTCTGTATTGTTGTCACTACCCATGAGAAGGAAAACAGCCACAAAACCACCAATAGAGAGTTTGGACTCAGCTATTTAGTACTAGTCAGACAAAGAGTGTACAAATACTGTATAGGACATCACATGTCCTAAGCAGCTAAATGACTCTCAAACTTTGCTTGGTGATAATACTGATAACTTGACCGCTAAGGGTGCAGTAAACAACGGTGGTGTGCCTGGTGGTGTGCAATGAAAAGCCACTGCCCTTCAAAAACAATGTCCTGAAAAAAAAAAACTAAACAAAACTGCTGAATATGTTCAGAAGCTTTCCATAAATATAAGTAAAAATACAAACAGCTGTTCAATTAATCAAAATACAAAACAATCCTTATGATACACTGATAACTGTCCTGGTGTGACATCCATAGTGTTAGACTGCCCAGTCTGTGTTAAAGAATAGAATATAATAAATTCTCCAGGCTGAAATGAAAAAGTAATGAAAACTGTCTTATTTATTTGCAGACCAAACAGACAATATGAGTAAAGATCCAAAAGCTATTTTTATTCTACTCAATTAATGATCAAAAAAACAGGGACATATGTGATTTTTGTCTCTTTTACCTCTTTTTCCTATTTTGTTTAACAGGACTGTATATAAAATTTAAAACATTCATGAAATATTCACAAATCTACATTGCTGGAACTTGTGCATCCTTATATTACATAAACAAGAGAACACATTGCACAAATACCACTCACTGTTAGATTTCCTTCAATAAAATAGCCAAGCTAAAAGCATGCACTTAGGTCTAGAGTTTCATTCAGATGATAACAAGAGCTGTTTCCCCACTTTACTCTCTGAGCTCTTGAGACACACAGACAAAGGGTACATATTGTTTGAGATGACAGGGAGCAACTTAATGTTGAAAAGCATTCTTCTAAACTGACATACAGTATAAAAACGTTATACCCGAAATCAATTATCTTAGATAACTTATATCTAGTCATATCTATCCACTAAAATGATCCTTTAAAGAAGTATGTTGTACTGGTTATAGCGGTCTAACTTTAGAGTATTCTATGTAAAATTAACAGGACACTTTTAGAGCTAACACAGTTGAGAAAAACAACAAAGTCATTAAGCGATATAAGTTCAGATTAATTTTGTTAGAAAAAACGTTTTTGCCATTGTTTGCCAGCTGTATTTGGGTGAGTGAACTGGAATAGATGCACTAATCTTATCTTTAAGCACTGATTTATTTGCACAGTCATGACTAAAATCTGTGATTAGCAATGGAGCTTGTTATTTGGGCCATGTTATGTCATATCTTATTTCAATCACACCCAGCCTCGATCCACTTTCGGGGAGCTTAAACTAGGAGGTCTCCTCATGGGCAGCAACAGTTTAAACACAGACTGTAGTTGTCATACCCTTGGTGTCATTTATAATCAGACAGTGCTGTCATGCTCCATAACAACTGCAGAGACACTGGTGTGATGGGTAGAGACTGGCTGCAAGAGTGATGACTCAGTGTCCACACAACAGCGCATTAAAATACTGTTTTAGCATCTGTCAGTGTGGCAATAATGGCTCAGCGTTTGGTTGATGAGGGAAGGTGACATCACACTGGGTGGCAGCCATGTTGGTGCCTTGGCCAATGAAAACAGCTTGATTATACATATACAGAATGTAAAAGCTAATCCTAACCACAAGCATTGCTAATATAAACTGTAACCAATTCAACTAATTCACAAGGAATCTTCTCTGGTGCAGCATTGATTAAATAAAAACTATAGGCCTACATATTAACATGGGTGACTGCTGAGATCACGTTGTAAAACAAAAAAAGTAATTAACACACTGAAAATGAATATACATTAGGAATATTCTCTTTTCCTGACATATAGAGCTTAAAAACATAGCAGCTGCTATTATAACATGTGACAAGGGATAACTGTTTGTGTTAGATATAGCTTATCAGTTTAACATGGACATACTAGTTTAGTGAGGGTTGTGCATACTTTTTTCTGTGAAATAAATGCAACCTGAACAACCATGACCATCATTACAGATAGATGCTTTTATGTTTAGCCCTTTGAATGAGTCACCCTATCAGCTGATACTGTATAAATCAGTGACCTAAAACCCTGCTGCACATATTTAGAAAGTAATTTGACTCAGTGTCCTCCAAATACCTGAATTATGCCTTTGGGTGTTTGAAGACAGAATCACTATTTACTTTCAGTGAGACATACACAATAAAAAGGAATATAATTTTGGGGGGTATTAAACAGTAGCTATTAAAAGGATTTACATTTTAAATGAGCATATCATTTTGAATATATAATGGTCATTAATGGTTAAATTGCAACATCATTAGCAAATTGGTAATAAATCCTACCTAAACATTTTGATATAAATTTAACTGTGGGTGTTCGGTCAACTGTTATTCCTCCTTCATTATGTGTGGAACCCAGCAGAGAACCATAAGGGTGATTTGTTTACATGGGTTTTGAAAAAAAAAAATCAACTTAGAAAAGTTGCTATGTTGGACAGATAATGTACAAAATGATAAAAAAAAGAAAACTAACCAACATATTTATATATAGCGGTAATTTTTCTATGTGTTTTTTTGAAATATTTGCATAGAATTTCCTCAGTAGAGTCAGACTGATATTGCAAGTTGTATAGTCATTCTTTGTGACCAGCTGGCAACAATATTTATATATAGTACATACTATAGTAAATATTTCTAAACATTTATTTTTTTTCCTTTTTCAAAGGGTCATGTAACGTTTGCAGTTCCAAACAAGTTTTACTTGCTAGATCAAGTGTAAAATCTGCTCTTTACTAAGGAGGAATATCCCCAGCCTATGCATGATTTGCAAGCTTTGTTGCTGACCATGTACACTGCTTAATGGAAACAATATTCTCTGATGGATTTGGCTTCTTTTAGCTGGATAATGTGTTCAGCCACAGAGGCAAAAAGGTTTAGCCTCCCAATTCCCAAGACCTTAATCCAACTGAGCATCTGAAACAAGACACAGAGGTTCCACCTTGCAACTTTTAAGATTTTAATATCTTGGTGTCATATATCACAACAAACCTTCTGGGTGTCAGTGGAGTTCACGCCTCAATGAGCCAGGCTTGTTAGGCAGGTGGTCATAATGTTATGCCGGATCCGTGTATATAACTGCTTTAATTTATTCAAATCTACCCGAAGAAAATGTATCGAAATTCTTACACACATTCTATAGCCAAAATTGCAACATTTTATTTTATCAGTGTATGTAAGGAAAGCCGCACTCAAAATAATGTCTTACCTTGAATTCTTCCAGTATTTTATACGTTTTCCCTCGGTACTCACAAAAGTTTTTAACCTCCTTGCACTCGGGGCAGCATCCATTGTGCTCCACTTTTGTGCACTTGGGGTGCAGTTTCGGGCACTCGGGCTGGTCGCACACGGGCCCGTCCTCCGTGCACACACAGGGGCAGTTTGAGTGTCCCGGATAGAAGCGCTCCCCCAGCTTGTACACGAACCCGCTGTCATCCACGCACCCCTTTCCCCGGTAGTCGTCAAAGACAATGTTATCCGCGGCGGTCCGCTCCGCCTCGTCGGCGACGTAATCCTGGGGGTTGCCAACCGTGGCCGAAGACGAGACACTCAGGGCCAGTAGGAGAAAGAGGAGGAGGAAGACGGAGGCGGCCGAGAGGAGAGGGCCCATCCTTCCCCGCGGCGTTAACATCCACATTCAACACGACTCCGTGAATATCATCTCTAAGCTCCGGGTATTCTCTCCGGATCCGTCCAGGTCTTTATTATCGCTATCATCGTTATCACTGCCGTCATCTTGTATCCGAGAGAGATGTTCTGCAGTGGAGTAACAAAGAAATTAAATAAATAAATACATAGATAATAATCATGGCATGGGTGGTGATTTTACTGTTGCTATTCTGCGTAATCCCACAACCGAATCTCACCTTCTAATGTACTTTTTTTAACAAGTTTTTTCAATAGGGATTATTTTATAAAATGAAAAGCAGTTTCATTCCAGGGTTCCTGACAGCGTACACTGCTCAACAGGTTTTTTTTTTTATGTATGCAGCAGCAGCAGCAGCAGCTGTAGGTCCAAGAGCAGCCACAGAACAAAAGAGGAAAGGGTTATGAGATTTATCACTGAAGCGGGTGGAGTGTTGTACTCACCAAATTTTGCTAAGACCGACCAATTGGAGGTTAAAATAATTAAAAAAAAACTTTATAAAGGATAAAAAAAACAGGTAACTTCAGTTGTCAAATTTTAAATTAATCTGCTTGCATTGGGTTTAATAGTGACCTAAACAAGCATTGTTAAACGTTCAGTCATATATTCCAAAATCAACCACCCCTTTTTAAAGAGGAGTGAAATAGCTAAATATAGACTGAAAACTACCCCTGTGCATTTAGAGCTGCGTGTTTTTCCATTCCAGATGAATTTCAGGGACAACAGTGGCGCACCTTAAGCGATAAAGCAAACTCACCGTGGTAAAATAAAATGCTTTATATCCTCTTAGAGTGAAGCCAGGAAAATCAACAGCACATATGACTTGAAAAGATCTCAGATAGTCACCTTGCCTATTGGAAACTTCACTCTTATCCACGCAGTAGATTCACAAGGCTCCCCGAAACACTATTATGCACCTCCTTTTCTCATAGGTTATGGGTTTAAGAGCTTTTAGTGATTAGTGATTTTTTTCTTCGCTCTTTCCAATGCAAAAAACAGTGGCATCCACGAAATAGTAGGTCTGTTTCAACATTACCCTTATCCGACTCACCTTTCTGAGATAATATCGCAGTTTACGTCCAATAGCCTGCGAAACAGACAAACAGAGCTAAAAAAACAAAAACGGAAAAAGAAAACTGCAAAAAATCAACTGTATAGCGTTCCTTGAGAATCCAGAGTCAAGTCAGTATATCCAAACGATGCAGGCTAGACAGCGGCTGTCGGTCTTGTTGCACAATTGCGACCGTATATCCAGCGGTTGCATTGTAAAACAAAAATCTACGATGACGAAGACGAAAAATTATGTAAAGAATGAAAGCACTTCTGAATGAAGGCAGTCAATAGAGGATTCTGCAGCTGAGGTTTGCATTAATCGCCAGTAAGGCAAGGAGGGAGCGCTCTCGACTTTCAGCACCTTGGAAAGCGACCGTCTCCTGTGTCCTGCTCTGAGCAGAGCGCCCCCCAGCTCTGCTCTGTCCACCTCTCGTCTCCTACAGTGACATCACACATCTCACAACCAAATAACAACTACATTTACATTTCTGGAGCTCGTCTTGCAAATGACAAGAGCTAAAATAAATCCAGATAATAATAAAAGGTCAGATTTCAGCTGGTAGATTGAACAGGTAGGCTACAGTTTCATGAATGCGTGTGACTTTCCAATTGCTTCTGTGAAATGGTGCGCTTCAGCGCGTGCTTGTCTCATGCTGAGGCAGTGAGTATATGCATGCCTTTGTACAGGCACTTGTGTGCATCTCTGTTCCTGTCATCACACATGACTAGCAGCATGTTCCCCTGAGTCACCCATAATTTGCAGCATATTTTACAGCAACCTATTTGTATTCTGTGGCGCATCACACAGGAGGAGTTGGACTTCTATGCCCCTACAGCAAAATAAAACATACAGTAAGATTTAGCGGCAATGTGGGCTTTGTGTTACAGAAGCTAGCCCATAGGGGCCACTGCCTAACTACATTCAGTCCAGGCACATGACTGAGAGAAAACCCAGAGGGGCATTACTTAATTAAATATTCCTATGAGAAATCATGAATACTTAACTACTCCAACTTTGTGGCTCAGAATGCTTCATGTCTCCTGGAACGGGGATCCCATACAACAAAAACATATTCTGACCCCATATAGTGCCAGTGACAAAAATAGTCACAGCTATTAACCTTTTTCACATTTTGTCATGTTACAACCACAAACTTTAATGTATTTTACTAACAAGTAGTATATAATTGTGACGAAGGAAAATGAGAAATTGTTTTAACATCTTTATAAAACAAATCTTAAAATGGTGGGGTGCATGTATTAACTCCCTTACTTTGACACCGTCAAATAAAACTCAGTCCACCAAACTGCCCAAAGCAGTCACTTACCTAGAGATAAATAGAATCTACTTGTGTGTAACTTTATTGTCAGTGTAAATTAATTAGAGAAGCAGCCAAGAAGTTCAAAGTAACTCTGGAGGAGTTGCAGAGACCAGCAGCAAAGTTGGGAAAATCTGTTGACAGAACAACCATTAATCATCTGTTACTAAATTTGGACCTTAATAAAAGACCAACAAGAAGAAAGACATGAGAAGTTCACTTCAAGGATTGCCCCAAGCCATGTAGGAGACTCAACAAACATGGTAGGGCACATGCCCTGGCCAAAAATAGACTGTTTGACATGCAAATGCTAACACAGCAGATCACTCTATGCACAACATGATGAAACATGGAGGTCACAGCATTACTGTGGGGGTGCTTATTTCAACAGGGCGAGATAATCTGGTAAGAGTTGTTGAAAAGGTTCCTGGTTCACCTTTCAGCAGGACATCCACCCAACACAAACACCTAGTGCTACAATAGAATGCTTTAGCATAAAGCCTGTTCATGCATTTAAACAACCCAGTCAAAGTTCAGATCAAAGTCTGATCAGGATTCAGCATCTTAAAACTGATGTTTACAAACAAAAATAGATAAATAAGTAAAACATGATTAAGCCTGACCTATTTCTCAAAGAAAACTTGGTTAAAAATTAAGTCTGTGGTTGTGCAAAGCTGGTAGAGATGTACACTAAAAGACTTGTAGCTGTAACAACAGTGAAAGGTGGTTTCACAAAGTATTGAAAAGTATTGACATAGGTGGGTTAAATCCAAATGCACATTACACTTTTCAGATCTTTATAAGTGTGCACCATTTTGTACACTAATTTGTATGTTCTCATATCACAATAAATTCCAATAAAATACAGTTTGGGTTTGTAACATGACTAAATCTGGACAAAGATCAATAGGTATGAATGATTTTGCAAGACATTGTGTTCAAGTATATAAGATAAGGACAGAAATTTGTACAGGTAAACTAAAAAAAAACTGAAAAGGTCGATGAAATCATTGCACTGTATTTGCTACAACCTTCCTAGTGTGAAACGTAAGCATGAAGGACCCAACAGATTACAAAAACTACAGTCAAACTAGTTGAGTCACCAGTAATACCCATGAAAACTTATTCTACATCCAGTTTAAAATAAAGATTTTAAGGGAGTACACTCACAAAAAAAAACAAAAAAAAACTACACTGACATTTTAACAATACACACTTCAACAGCAATGAAAACACTAGAAGAATGCCAGGTTCAGTTCCATAAATCATTCGGTTAAACTCCTAATACAAGTTTTATACATTTAAATGTATAAAGTATAAATGCAAACATCATCATATTCTTTATATAGATTTATTTAATGACACGTAGTTTGTTAAATTATAAAATACTTTCGTAACATGTTTTGATCTGCTACGTTTCATTTTTTACATTAGCTATGAAGACTATAAGGATTTCTCTCTGTCTCTGTAATGAAGTTAAACCTTTAACAAACCTCTTATACTGATTCCCCTTTTAAAAGTTGAACAGTCACAGAGCAGAAAATTAACAAAGAAAATATTAAAATGGGGGAACATTTTAATTCTAGTTTGGATTCAGATAATACAGGAAAGGCTGTGCTCAAATTCAGCTGAATGCCTCAAATGTACAGTATGAAGTGTTAGTGTTTGCGTGTAAGTAACTTTCTTTTCATCTGTATATGAGTCTGAGCTGCAGAAAGCAAGTTTACCCCCTGTTAATGTTACTTGAGTAAATGCACCATTAGTCTCAGGCTTACCAACACCAAAAAAAAAAATATTTCTAAAGAGCAATGCGATAGCCATCTTCTGTCAGTGCAGCTCTCCAAAATATTTTCTAATGATAGACAAGCAAAAGGCTTGAAAATGATTCATAATGTATACTGTCTATGATGGCAATGATTAGATCAAGTAACAGCTTCTGAGTGCAGCACTCAGTCACTCAAGCTGTGACACCGTGTGGGTAGAGTCATTGACAGGGATGATGTGAGGTTAGCTATCTCTAAAATGTTGGCAGGTCTTTGAAATGCAGATAACAGCAAAGCTGCAATCACAAAAAAAAAAAAACATTTGGTAGTTGGGGACTTGTCAAACTCAAGGTAACATGGGCAAAGTGGATAAGAACTGTGACAGCTGAACCATTTAACAGGCAAACACGTGAGGGCAAATTGAGGGTGTGCAAATAACTTTTCCTTTATACCAAATGAGGGAATATGGAAGGCAATGTGGAATATGGTCTCTGGATTTTTTTTTTTCTGATAATTTTCTATTAATCTGCATTTGACTTCATTAAATACGTGTGTATGGGCAGTATACCCCCAATTCTACTCTACTTTTTCTAAATTAGACTTCTTCTTGGAGTGGAAAATGGATATAAGGGGCCTCATCTAGAGTCATTCTGGAGCTACATGCGTCTGTTATGTTGAAAAAAGAGCTGAGCCAAAAGCGCAAAACTCTCGATTTACAGTTTGATCAAAGATTCAACCCTTATCTATGGTCATGAGATATGGATCATGACCAATGGAACAAGAAGTCCTAGGAAACAAGATACTGAAATGACATTTGCCTGACATTACCCTTAGCAATGAAGCAATTAGCTCTTTCATGCAGGGGATCTCAAATAACAGGGCTCTATCATATCAGGAGAGTTTGCAGTAGAATATCTTCTCCTCTGGATCGAAACAAATGAGCCGTGGTGGTGTGGACAATTGATCCTTTTAGAGGTTTTCTGGGTACGTCCCCTTGCAAGGAACTCACTTGAGGAGCTATTTATTACTTTCAACCTGGGAACACCCTAGGATGTCCCAAAATTACCTCCTGAACATGTTACCACTATTATCGGCAATCTTGGATAAGTAGAAGAGGATGGATGGACTTCTTCTCTACTAAAATCTTCAGATGTCTTCTGCACCTAAGTATGAAAATGCAAACAAAACCAAACAATTCCTTTTTGTTATTTATAAAAACATCTAACACATCCATTGTTATTCATATATAACTATATACTGTCCAGTAATCACTCTGCTATGTCCTTAACTATGCAGAGCAATCCTCCTTCCGTTCTCCATTCTATTTACAGAGATATCCTGTGAGTTAAACTGGTCCCAAATAAAAGAACACTTATGGCTTGTGAAGCCTGTCATCCTCCTCCCTCTCTTTTCACCACCCTTTTACAATAGAGCCCCTACAAGTGTATATATATCATTTATTAAATCTGACATTGCGCTTGGGTAAATGCAGGATCCTAATGCGTGATGTGTTGTCTGAGACAGCCGACCAGCCACTTCAGCACGCCATGCTCCATTAGGCCTTCACTCTGGCTCACGCAGAACATGGAGTGGCTAATACAAAGCATCAGCAGAACCGAGAAATGTACTAAGGCAGCCACTTCTACCAGCACACAACCTGTGTCTTACTGCTGGCTGAGGAGGCAAAAGTCTTGCTGGTGTGACATGGCTTTCCTGTGAGATTTTCTTGAGCGCTATAACAGAGTTGTTTACATCTTGGGCTTATTTAATGTGAAGCAAACAAGTGCCAGCCAACAAGAATAGGTTCCAATTCAATCAGCTAATGGAAAGGCAGCTCTTTACTCTCCCTGCCACATCCCCCCCGCCACCTCCTGTCTGCCACCATCTCAGTTCTCCCAAAGCAACACACTGAGTACACTCTGAGTATGTACCGAATAGTATAATGATTTAGCCACTAGGGCTACATTTAAAGCCCACCAGCAGGTCCCAGTCATTATATTTGAATGTGGCCATTCATGCTAACTTATTAGGCTGAAAACCTTGAAGGGGGGAAGCTGAGTGACAAAGTGTAAGAGAGGAAAACACATGAGTAGGAACTAACAGAAGGGGAGGAAACTTAAGCTGAATCAATGCTGCTCTGCCTGGAAAGCTATGCTTGAGAATGTTGAAGCTTTGTGATAATATGATAATGGAATTTTTTCCTTGAAAATGGAATAAATTTGACATGTACCAATTCAGTACGTATTCTGTCTAACGGCTCAAGACTAACGCTAGTGGTGTAATTGCACTGTTAAAAATGTAATCCATGGATAAAGCTCCTGCAGTCGCCCACTGATTAAACTGAATAACAATACAAATCCACATCTTTCCTTCTCTCTGATCCATGCATTAACTCAAAGTGCCCTACAGAGCTTGAGTTGTGAATCAGTGTAGTTATTGACATAGGGGAGTTTTCCTTTCCGCTGTTAATACATGTAAGCGCAGTATGGGGGATTACTGCAAAGTCAACGACACAATGCAAGCAACTGTCCACTGTCGCAACATGCTCATCCAGGGAGTGAATCCCGCTAGTCAGTGACTCCATGCAATTTACTGGGCTTCCTTAGAGATAAATCTTTTAAACTGGGTGCGACGCTGGTGGTGTAGGGGGTTAAGCATGCGACCCATGTATGGAGGCCTCAGGCCCCGACGCAGGCTGTTGTGGGATCAAATGCTGGCCCATTGATGCTTTCTGCACTCCCTTCCTTTAAAAAACAAAGAAATCTTTCAAACTAATTTGAATAATAAACTGAACTTGACTGGTTCAGTTTGGAATGTATGTAATTGACTTGGAATCTGTGTGATTTGATTGAACTGACTTTTTATAATGTGGCTTGAGAGCATGTGTGTGAATTGTAGCTATATGAATAAACTGAACTGAAACTGAATGAAAATATCAGCTAACATATCAGCTCGAGTCTATGTGAACTTCCCCCACCTCTCTTATACACCTAAATATTATTAGTATGGATAATAATTGCATTCAACTGAGAAACTGCAGCTGAATTATGTTTATTATGTCCTGAGTGGTTCAGGAATTTTTAAAACTATGTAAATATTTTCAAGGTGCCAGTTACTTCACAATACCAGTGAATTGTATGCTATAAGGCTTTCAGGTTTGCGAGTGCATCTTGTCTCTTACTGTCTCACCCCATCCCCCTTACCCCTGTAGTCCTATAAACAACATCCTATATTACACACCACACTGATTCAGACACTAAAATAGTCCTCCTATGGCAAGGGCGAAGAGATTCATTAGCTCTTTGGGATAAGGGAGCTCCATGGCAATTGTGGATTGGGAGAAAATGCATGTGTTGGTCTCGGTTTGCTGCTGGATTGTGGGTCTCCATGTGATGCTTATTATCCCAGCTGTATGTAACAGTGCCCCAGTGGGTGCTGGCATTTTCTACCGAGTTAGAATGAGAGCTCTTTTCTCTTCCCAGAGGGGACCTGTTGAGGCTCTCTGATTCTCTTTCTCTTAAGGATGACGATGCTTCAGCAGCTTCAGGAAGACACTCAGCATGGAGACTCTGTCACAGTGGTTGGTTGCCTTTTAATGACTCTGCTGGTTTAGACATGCAAATAGCACTGAAGTGGAGAGAGGGCTTGAAGGGACACTGCGGCATGTGGATAAAATGCAATATCCCAAGTTTTAAGGCATTAATATGGGACTGATACTTGAGGATGAATGAATGAATGAATGAATGAATGAATGAATGAATGAATGAATGAATGAAGAATGAATGAATGAATGAAATATCTTAATTGAATCACCAACAGTGGATAGTTTGTTGGCTGTAATCTTAGAGATTTTAAAGATGGAAAAGTTAAGCTATACCCTGAATATCCAACAGGACACATTTTACCAAATATGGAATAAGTTTTTAACATATGTAACCCCAGTTAGAGCCAAATTTCTATAACTTCTCTGTCAGGACTTCCCCTTCTGACTGGTGACTTAATACAGTTTTTTTTTTCCTTTTTCTTTTGTGAGCTCCCCTGTTTATGATGTACATAGTTCCAATCTCTACTACTTGGAGTTATTGTGATGCAGTAACAAATTTCAGGAATATCTGAAAGTGAAGTAAAGAACAGTTTTCTTTTAGATCGTGCAGGGATTACACAGTAAATAAATCACTTTTTAGAGGTTGAAAATAACAGAAACTCATAGAACTGGAAAATGGAAAGATGTTTGTAATATTGCATTTGCTATTTCAGGTAAATATGCATTTTTCCAAATAAAAAATATATATACTAATTATTTCATCAGCCTACACTTATGCAGATTTTCAGTGCTTTTGAAGGGATAGTTCAGAAATTTTGAAAAAAAGGTTTTGTAATAAGCAGTTAATATCTTACTTGTATTGGATAACTCTCTTGATATCTTCATTTAGTTTAGTTCCAGATTAGTCAGAGCCAAGAAAACATCTATTTGAAGCGGGTCCAAGACCAAAGCCTGCTTCCACCATAATAAAACAACTCTATTCTCATAAACATCACAGCAGTTTATGCAAATGCTATTTTATGAACCTTTAACCTTCATCACATTTGCTTTGAGTAATTTACTCAATTTACTCTAATTTACAGGGATGCTGATGATTATTGACACAGAGAATTAATGTTGGAGGTGCTGCACCACTATTGATCTTCCTATGTGAAACATGCACTGAGAACAAGACGTAAAGCATATCTAGCAAAAGTAACTCAATGACAATAAAATAGGGTTAATTTACACTGCTATAATATTTTTGCATTTTACCCCACTTTACTTGTACTTCAAACATTGACTCTGACCAGAAATACTTTACATGTTCTCAGTATGTATTTCACACCACAAGGTCATTGGTGGCACATCACTTCCTATCTTTATTTCTCATATAGATTATCATGTTCTTTTTAAATAACGACCCAGGGCAAACGTCACATAAGTAGTGTTTGCATAAATCGCTCTGGCAATTGTGAGAATGGTGTTGTTTTTAGATGGTAGCTATAGCTTAGCTTAGTTCAGCTTAGCTTCTGGATTTATACCAAATGAAGATGCCAAGGAGTGTACAAAATATACAAGATGTACAAGAAATAGAAAAACCACTCTCTACATTTCACTGACATTTGTTGTAATATTCAATGAAGCGCCTGCCTAGCTGTATAGCACAGGCTACGACAATGTCACGTGAAACATATGCTGGGATGAATACAATATTTTTCCAAAAATATATTACAAATCTTTTAATGTTGTTTAAAATAATCATTATATTTATGTTTAATCAGCACTTGCAATATCTAAAATTTCTACAGAACTAAAACGATGACATAAATTAAGATTAGGTGAAAAGAAATCTGTAAATCACAAATATGAAGAAAGTATTGTAGACTATTGGTTTATTTTCAGTGTTTGCAGCTGCTCTCAGGCCTGTTGGACTGTTTCAGCAGCCCGGGGCACAAAAGTTAAGAGCTGCCTCACCAAAGATTTTAGTTCTGCACTCTGGAAGAACTAGCAGCTGTGTGCAAAAGGTCTTAAGGGGCCAGACTCATTCATATGCTGTAAGCATGTGAGACATGCTTTGTACTTGATGGAAATTGCACACTGGTATGCCAGTAAAAGCACTGCACAAATAAATAAATAAATATATATATATATGTTTTTTATCTGTTTTTTTAAAGTGGTGGCATTTTATCCTAAAAAATGTTTTCCACAATTTTAATAGATACCAGATGTCTGCATAAACTTATTGAAAAATACAGTAAATGTAAATGTTAATATCAAAACAGTATGTTAAAACTGCTTCACAGACTTTAACAAAATAACTGTGCACACTTTTATTCTTTATATTAACGCTAAATGCCAGCTAATAGGGTGTAGATTCAGTTCTGCTGTTTGCCAACTCTCAGTACTTTCAAATTGGTAACATTATAACTTAACTCACAGGAGATTCTATGCATGGCTGCTGCACAATGAGAAGTGTTCCTCCTTGCTGATATTAACTGTTTTGGGCAGGTATCAAGTACTTGTTCTTTGAGCCAGTCTTACAATGACAACATGGTTTGAGACATTACCAGTTTCCTCTGTTTCTGTACTTTTCTAAAGATGTACAAGTAATTGGTGCTTCCCTTATTGCCAGTTCATTTAGCCACATCTGATCATCCACATTTACCATACACTCGGAATTTGAACCACTGAATGATAAGCTTGGCATAATTACTTTGTTGTTTTGACAAAAAGCTCAAAAAAGTTCTTAAATGAATAAAGATTCCCATTTAGGGATTAGGGTTATTATTAGGGTAATTATTTTTAGCTAAGTATACATTTTCTAGTTAAATAACATCTGATAAAATTTCAAATCCACAGTATGTAAATATGCAGGTTATGACTCAACATCAACCCTCTGGAAAATGCAATATACAGCAGAATTGAGTAAACCTCTGTGGTGCAATGCCATTTAATGTCAAGTACTTGAAACGTAAGCTAAGTCATGCTTAATAGAGGTTGATGAGTTAGATGTTCGCCTTCATATTTGTTGGTGTATTCAGATGCATTTAAAGTGCTATTTGCAAAAGTTATCTCTTTAATATAAATGTCTTTTTTTTTTACATTATTTGCTTTTTTATACTTTCTGTTCCTCCTGTTTCTGGTTAGTTTCCTTAAGGGCCTTGTTTTGTTTTCCTTCTTGTCTGTCCTGTACCTTCCCCTGTGATTGTCTTTGCTTGTTTCTTCATTCCCCTCTTTGTCCCAATATATCTGTTTCTTTTTTTCTTCTACAGGTTCATGCTCCTCTCCTCCTCTCTTGTGTTTTTGTGCCCCTTGCTTGACTGTTTTCTCCTCAATTTTGCCTTTCTGAGTAATTTTCGTTCTGTTTCTTTTGCCCATCCTCCTTGCAGTTTTTCTAGTTGCTCTGCCTTTTGGGTTCCCCAAAAGGAAAATATGTTACAGTTGGATCTATGCCTTTGATTAATGCATTGATTCTAAACAAGTTTTTTTTTTCAAATACTATGTATGCTATTTCAACCTCCCTCCTTAAAACAATACAAACATTGGAAGCTGCACCACACAAATCTGGTCCCCTTGAACAATGTTGATGTTTTGCACACTGTTTTGAGATACATGTTATGAACATATATTTATATCTGTAAATAATTATATGTTAATACACTGTTGAACATATTTGGTAATTTTTGTTCTTTAACATGTTTGCTGTTTTGTGCAGCAGTTTTAAAAGGAATTATTATTCTATGTCACAGTTGACCTGGCAATAAAACGTTGTTCCTTATGGATTCATAATATCCCTCCCTGCATTTTTTGTATAGTTTATTCTGATTGTTTGGGGATAATAATTATTTGTAATGTATAACTGTGGTAATGGTTTTGGTAATGGACGACCAAATTATTATTTTTTTGCCTAAAACCAATATTGCCACACTCTAATCATGTTGCAAGGATGACCTAGGAATAGATATAGAACCACAAACAATGTGGTGGTCCAGGACTGAAACTAATCCAGTAATTAAAGACAGGCCCACGTTTCTGCAGAGCCTGAAATCATGCTGGGTCCTTTGGTTTTTCAAGTTGTCATAGAAACGTCCTAGTAATAACCATTGTGCACACCTTAAAACATCTACTAACCTTTTTTTTTAGACCTTGAACGTAGTGAGGAACCATTGTGTAACCGTTGTCCATTGCATCATTGAAAGAGAAAGGTTGTATGGGTCTAATTAGTACTATTGTATGAGTTGGTGCATGTCTTCTGGTTCGTGCTGGACCCGTGTTTCCACTAATAATGCAAGTTTTTTCTAATCTGTGCAGAGATCAAAGGCTTACACCAGAGTGTTGCTGCAGGGCATTTTTACACAGAGATCTGAAATGAATTCTTATAATATTCTTTTTAAGGTTTTTATTTATGATTCTTCATATTTTTTCAACTTAGGTGATGTTGCACTAGTTTTCACTGAGTACCTTTTCTATGGCTGACAAGGCAGATGCACTGCGGGAAAATAGGTGTGAGTTTTGGATTATGCACTACATATGAAATAGAAACTTAAAATGAATCTTAAATGATTCTCAACTAACTCTAATAATCATCTAATTTGAACATATTAAATTACCACTATTTTTACACTAAGCATAACTTTAAAAGCATTTTTAAAACTGAACAAACAAAGTGTCACAATGTGTTGGACTCTGAGTATAGTTTAGTTTAATAATTTTTTTAAATAATTGTTATGTTTTCCTGTGTTTGTATTTCTAGTTATTCTAGTGTACTCCTTTTCTGTGTTCCCTGAGTTACTTAGAACTTTCATGCAAACATCTTAACACAACTAGAACCATTCAAATAAATATAACAGTCCTCAAAGTGCTACATGCTTCACAAATCCAATCAATGCAGGACATAGAAGAGGATAAAAATAGGATAAATATGCGAGAAAAAAAATCTTTATAAAACTGATGGGTAAAAACCATAAAACCAAAATAAGCCAGCTTTAATAAAACCCATAAAATCAATTGAGTGGCAGTATCATTTCATCTTATTCAGTTTAGTAACAGCAGCTGCAACAAAGTTTTTTTTTTATGTCTGGGGGTTTTGGTGCATTTTTGGACTTTTCACACCATTCTCACACCAAGTCATTGATCACTGGGTCATGGCTGTTTTCATTTTCTTGAAGCAGACTAACAACTACAGAATCATCAGCATACTTCATACGGAATCTGTTGTTATATCTGCTCTGGAACTTTTGTATACAGAGTAAAAAAGTTGACGGTGATAGCACACAGCCTCGTGGTGACCCAGTGGAGGTGCATTTAAAAAATAAAATCTAACTCTCACTCTCTGTGTCCTGCTTGTTAAAAAAAATAGAGAATCCACCTCAGCAAAACTGTTCATTGAGCCTTCTGTCAGAGCCTCTGTTGCTGTCAACAGTCTGTGGCTGATTACATGAGTTTTATCATCAAAAGTAGTCCTCATCTTTTCATCTTTTCATTCTGTCTGCATTTGGGTTGCCAAACAACACCATAACATGAAACACAGATCACATATGGGGGTTCTTCAAAACTCCTTTCTGTGTACCACTTTTGTTCAACATTGCTTTGTAAACTGAGCTAGGGGTAGCGAGGGTTCTTAAAGTTAAAGGTAGATTTGTTTTGTAGCATAATTAATGACATTCACATTTAGCTGACATTTTCAAAAACAAAGCACAGCAAAACAGTGAGATGCCATACTAGAAAACATCAATAACCACAGAAAAAGTAAATAAAAACAAACAAACAAAAAATACAAACTATTATTGGTGTTTATTTAAATTGATACACCTTCCATACGTAAGCTGACAATTTTATAAAAAAAAATCTGATTCACCATAGTCCCTTATGCTCAGTGAGTTATATCAATGAGCGGATTGGTCAGAATTACCCCCTAGCTTAATGCAGAAAAGTCAAGTCAAGTCAAGTTTATTTTTACAGCGTTTCTCAGCAACAAGGCACTAAAAGCACTGTACACGAGGAAAAACATTACAATGATAAAGAAAATCAAACATAAAAAAACAAATCAAATGACATTAATAATCCTTGGGAGTTTACTGGTAAGAGCTGGTTTTAATCCAATCTTTCTAATAGAGGTAATTAGCTCATTAAGTCCTCTGTGGCAAGGCATTCATCTTCTGCTAGAAGAAAAATGTTAATATTAATACTTGAGGTCGCTGGTATGAGGCAGTTGTGGTCCCATCATTCAGATAAGCTGGGTCACTGGTATAAAACAGTTTTAGTCCAAAGTAGGTAAAAGTAATTGTTTTTGGTCCAAAAAATGCGAGTTTCAGCAAGGAGATCAACATTTAAATGGACTTAGTGAGGTGACAAACCATGCAAACTGTGGTGTGGTTAGCTCAGAGCTAAATGTTACTGACAACAGAAACTTCCTAACTACCTAAAGTCGATAGCTACCATCTTTAAACATTACAAAAATGTAGCCTTTGTAATTGCTGCAATAGTGTTATTTAACTGAAAGGCAGATGAAAACTTTTTTGCAGAATAGTATCAAGTTGTTTCTTTGTAAATATGTTATGTCTTGGTTTGCAATTTATTTGAAAGCTTCGTAATTGCTGCATTTTCCTGGACACGATCTAAGACAATGGATCATATAACACCAGTCCTTGAATCAACACACTGCCTCTCTGTTTGTAAAAGGAAAGACTTTAAAATCTTGTTGATGGTAAATGAAGCACTGAATGTTATTGGGCCTAAATACATTTTCAAGATGCTTGTCAAGTCTGGCCTATGTAGAGCTCTCTTGTCATCAGAGTCCTGTTCAGTCACTGTTCCCATGCTGAGAACCAAACAAGGGGAGACAGTATTTAGTGTTCTTCACCTTCAGCTTGAAGCAACTTCCAGAAACCTAGAAATGCAGAGGTGATTTTTCATTGCTGGTTTAAAAAAAAATGGAAAGAGTTACTGTTCATGGTCTCTCTCAGTCGGCCAGCTTTCTGGTGATCACAGATTGATTCGCAAAGGAATCTCACTACAGGGGATGTTCTTTGCCTCTCCTTCTCATTTTCATTACATGCCTCGTCATCAGCTTTCTTTCTTCCATCTAATATCACTGATTCCAACAGATGCCATAGTGGGAATAGTAACCCACTGAGGGGCTGGCATCAGAGATGCAGATGGGAGAATGTTGATTGGTGCACGATGCTAATAACACCAGGTCTTTCACTGCCAGAAACATGCTTTTATAAAAGAATTGCGGTTACATTGCAAACTCATTTAACTGCTTGGTATGTGAAAGATGCAGCAGGCCTAACATCTGGCGTACTTTTATTATTCATGCCCTTCTAGATTTAGTAGAGTACTTTCTACACATAATCCAGAGAGAAGTTGTTGACTAATTGGTTGGTAAGTTGAGCACTGACAAGAACCTAAAAGTGGTGACAAATAAGAATTTTCGTCAACGTCAAACTACCTTCATAACAAACAAAATGAAGTATTTTTTCTAAATAAATTCTTAATAACTGGTACAAGTTTGCCCAAGCATATAATGCTGAATGCAGATGCTTCCATAGAATATTTGCTTTTTTATCCACATATATATCTTATTTTCTTTGGTATTTCAGTAACTATAATTATGTGTGTTTTTTAAATGGATAATAAACAAAATTAAAATTAAAATCACCCACAGAGGTAAAACCTAAGAAAATATATACCCTGATTACAGATTTTTTTAGATATGCACCTCACAAAAAGGGCTAAATGGGGTAAAAGAAACCACACTTTTGACATTGATATATAAGATAGCTACAAGACAAATTCCAAAACAACTATGTTGTTGTTTTTTATTTTATTGATACCATATTACTTAGAATTTCTGTTTAAAAGAGCAGGAGACTGAATGTAGTAGGAATGATTTCTTATTGTTCAACAGAACCTCCAGAGAAGTGCCTTAGTGGGCAGTTGCATCCTGACAATGTTTTTATTGTCAGATTAAAGGTTTAGGTTTTAACTAATATAGGTCGTATTACGGGATTTAATTCAGTGTCCACTGCAGAAGCACTTTGTGACCTTTATGGCCGTAAAGGGGTCATTTTCTTTGTGAAAACTACAACACACACTGTGTTATAATACTAACAATCTGTCATTTTTATTTCCTTCTGGGTTTTTAAGCTGATTGTGATTAACAGTTAATGCTTCTTCAAGACTTCAAGGGAACATTACTGTGTATTATGATGATTTATTGAGTAATTATATGAGTCACTAACCCCTTGACATTTGCTCCTAAAATGAAGAGCTGCATATAATCATTCAACACACATTTACCCTTGCATTAGTCAGAAAACACAAGTTCAGTGTATTAACTTCTTACAAATAAGACACCAACTGAAAGGTATAATTATGTTGGATTTTTTTTTTTATGTTTACATCATTTAAATACTATTTTAATGAAAAGATTTTACAATAGCTTGCAAAAGTATTCCTTTTGAATTTCTTAACATACTAATGCAATACAAGCACAAAGATTAAAGTATCTTAACGATATTTTACATGATAAACCAAAACAAGCTAGAACATAATTGTGAAGTGGAGAGAGACGGATTCAAGGTTTAAAAGAGTTTTCAAAAATAAAGATCTGAAAATTGTGTTTCAGGTATGTATTGAGCCCCCATGAATTTATGCTATGTTGAAATACATTTTGATGGATTTAACAGCTTTGTACATCTCAAGAGTCAATCTTTTGCCCATTCTTTGCACAATGCTAAACATCAGTAAGCCTGGACGGAAAGAGTTCTCCCAGATTCTCAGCTAAATTTGGGTCTGGACATTAACTGCAGATTTTAACACTCTAATTATCTTTGATCTAACTCTTTCATGATGGCCAGGGTTTTTAAGTACACAACTAATAGCTTTCTTGTCTACAGATTCTCCCAACTGTGCAGTGGATCTCTGCAGTTCCTCCAGAACTGCCACACGTCTCTTTCATTAATCCTTTCCCTGGTCAGCCTGACAATTTAGGTGTATAGCCATGTTTTGGTAGGTTTACAGTTGTGCCATACTCTTTTCATCTTCAGGAAACCGGATTGAACACTTCTCTAACAAACCTCTGAGGCTTAACCAGAATAGCTGCACTTATACTTAGATTATATGGCTAAGAAATGGGCTCTATTTACTAACAAAGGTATTTATACTCATAGGGTAGTTCGTGCACCGGATTTACTTAGTTTGTATCAAAATAATAGGGCTGAATATTAAAGCATGCTAAACTTTTTTTATATTTATTTAATAAACTGAAAAGGATTATTTTTCTTCTTCCCAGTAATGCTGTAATTTGTGTTGTTTTATTTTCATATAAAATCCCAATGAAATCTATTGATATTTGTAGTTGTAACATAACATACATGGAAATGTTAAGGTCCATGAGCATGGGCTGAGGCTGCCGGCGCTGGTTGAATAGTTGGGCGGGATTGGCGGTGTGCTGCTCTGCTGGCTGTTGTGTCTGGGGGGCTATCGTTGCAGGGGCAGTGATGTGGTGTGTCTGTGTGGTTGCGGGGGCATGGTGGGGGAGTGCTTGCCGCTGGCTGGGGTGAGTTTGTCCCATTTTGGTGTGGGGTCGGGGGTTCCGTTGTGAGCTCGGTGCTCGACGGTGTCTGCCCTGTTGCATCTGTGGGCGGGGGCTGGGGTGAGGTTGTACGGGGCCCTTGCCTTGCTGTTGCGGCGCGCTGTGTGGTGGGGGTGATTTTCGAAGCGGGGCTGTGTGTGGAGCTTGTACTGTGTGGGTTTTGCTTCGTTGTGCTGTGGGGAGGGGATTCATGGCGTTTGGGTTCGGGGGCATGTGTCCGATATCTGTGTCCTGGCTGGGGGTGGCACTGTGGGGAAATTCAGGTCGGGGTTCATTGGGGGTAGGGGGCTCATGGGATTGGAATCAGAATTCATTGGAGGGTCGGGACTATTTTATTCTGTGGCGGACCATGGACCATGTAGACCCCTCTTTTGTATATGACCCACTCTCCGGATTAGGATGGGGGTCGTTGGGGACTGGGGTCGGGGCGGGGGGTCGGGGTACGGGCCAGGGTCTCTCAGGTTATACCCTGATTACAGATTTTTTTAGATATGCACCTCACAAAAAGGGCTAAATGGGGTAAAAGAAACCACACTTTTGACATTGATATATAAGATAGCTACAAGACAAATTCCTAAACAACTATGTTGTTGTTTTTTATTTTTTACTTTTTTACTTTTTTTTACTTTTTACTTTTGTATATGACCCACTCTCCGGATTAGGATGGGGGTCGTTGGGGACTGGGGCTGGGCGGTTGGTCGGGGTACGGGCCGGGGCCAGGCATGAGCCAGGGACCAGGTTCAGCTGCTGGGGTGGTCTGCCTGTCTCCACCCCCAGAGGGAAGGGGACCACCTCCCGGTATCCATCAAATGTGGGGCCTATTCCCTCCCCGCTACACTACCTGCCGGTGGTTGGTGTCTCTGCCCGCCGGTGTACTTGTGGTTCTCAGTATCTGGGGCTGGGTGCTTTGGTGTGTGCTGGCTCACTCCCGGTGGCTGCTTGCCGGAGCCTGGACCCCTGGGCTCTGTCGGGCCTCTGCTTGGGGAGTGATATGTCCCAGGGTCTCAGTTCTCTGGGTCCATGGCTGGATCTGCTCGGGTGTAGACGGCTGCCAGCAGGGCCTGTGGGCTCGTCGCTGCAGCTCCCTGGGGCTTCTGAATTGTAGCTGCTAGGTGGTTCCCCTGGGACTCTCCCATGCTCTTCTCTGGGGGGGTTGTGGTAGTCCTGGCGGTGGTTCTCCTGGGGTTCCTGTGCTCTGGGGGGCCTTTGGATGTCTGTGGATTGGATCTCCTCCGTATCTGTCCCGGGTCCAGGGTGGCAGGTCTGTGGCTCCTCACACTCACTATTGCATATTTTTATGGAGAAACCTTGTATACACAAGCGCGCTCACACTCAGACCCACAGGTGTTTAGACTCAAGTGTTAACAGATACACAAATGTTCTATATTGAGCCGCATTTACCATTAAATACATCTTGCATTGATAAGTACCGTGCACTTTTCGGTTAAAAAGCTGGTAATATGAACGTTTCTGCAAGTGTAGAAGCAAGCAGGGTGTTATCTTGTATTTATTTTTCTGTTTCGTGCTTCTTTTTTTTAAATTTTCATTTCTGTCTCCATGTCTGTAACAACTGAAATAATCCCAAAGCAGTTTCTAATAAAGTTTATTTTTATAAATATCAAGCAGAGCTTTAAAGCGTTAGATATAATGCTCCACTTGTGAAAGTAAATATGTTGGGCTTTTTCTTGGCACTCAATTGGCAACAATTCTGAGCACTATTCTGCCGGACAGGTCACGGTTAAAAAAAAAAGCTCCATGAGCACTGTAATTGAAGGTTTCTTTTAGTTTGAAATTGATAAATTTGGAATGTGATGATGTAGAGCACCATTTAACATTTTAGTTATTGTTGTGTTTGTCCAGCTGAGTCATAAAGACTGATTTGAACAACTTTGCTTTGAAATATTCAGAGCTAAGTGAACACTTTCTTCTAAGTGCTAACCACTTTATAGTATTTAATCTGCTTACAGATGCTGCATTTCTTTTTTTTTTTTTTTTTCATTTTTACGAGTCATTTCCCCTCCTTGAACCGCCACCTTAACGTGGTGGAGGGGTTTGAGTGTTCAAATGATCCTAGAAGCTATGTTGTCTGGGGCAAATGCCCCTGGTAGGGTCTCCCCCCATGGCAAACAGGCTCTAGGTGATGGGATAAAGAGCGGTTTCAAGAACCCCTTCATGAGGACAAATATATCGAGGCACGTGACGTCGCCCGGTACGGCGGAGCCGGGGTCCACCCTGGAGCCAGGCCTGGGGGGGGGCCGTCGGAGGGGCCCCTGGGGGCCGGGTTGCTCCTCGCGGGGCCCCGGGCCGGGCCCAAGCCCCCGAACGAGAGACCGGGGCCACCCCCCGTGGGCCCCAACCTGCAGGGGGAACCGTGAGGGACCGGTGCAAAGAGGATTGGGTGGCGGACGAAGGTGGAGACCTCAGCAGCCCCCCGAATGTTTAGGCTGGCTCTAGGGACGTGGAATGTTACCTCACTGGGGGGGGAAGGAGCCTGAGCTTGGGGAGGTCGAGAGATATCGACTAGAAAATAGTCAGGCTCGCCTCCACGCACAGCGTGGGCTCTGGAACCCATCTCCTTGAGAGGGCTGGACTCTCTTCTACTCTGGAGTGGCCCACGGGGGAGAGGCGGCGGGGCTGGGGGGGGTTTTTTGCTTTTGTTGCCCCCAGCTCAGCCGTCTGGTTTTGGGGTTACCCCGGTGGATGAGAGGGTCGCATCCCTGCGCCCTTCAGGTCGGGGGTAGGTCTCTGACTGTTTTTTTCGCCTACGGGCCGAGCGGTAGGGGCGGAGTACCCGGCTTTCTTTGGTGTCCCTGTCAGGGTGCTGGATAGTGCCCCTCCCGGGGACTCCATTATTCTGCTGGGGGACTTCAACACCCCGGTGGGAAACGACAGTGACACCTGAGGGAGTGGATCGGGAGAATGGCCTCCCCGATTCTGAATCCGAGTGGGTTTTTTGTTATGGGACTTCTGTGCTAGTCACGGATTGTCCATATGAATACCCGGTTCAAGCATAGGGTGTCCATCATTCATTTTGGCACCAGGACACCCTAGGCAGGAGGTCAATGATCGCTTTGTTGTCGTATCATCAGACCTTCGGCCGCATGTTTTTGGACACTCGGGTGAAGAGAGGGGCTGAGCTGTCCACTGATCATCACCTGGTGGTGAGTTGGATCCGCTGGAGGAGGAGAAAGCTGGACAGACTTGGCAGGCCCAGCGCATAGTGAGGGTCTGCTGGACGCCTGGCGGAGCCCTCGCCAGGGATGTATTCAACTCCCACCTCCGGGAGAGCTTTTGACCAGATTCCTGGGGGATGTTGGAGACATAGAGTCCGAGTGGACCATGTTCCGCGCATCTGTTGTCGATGCTGCTGCCCGTAGCTGCGGCCGTAAGGTCTGCGGTGCCTGTCGCGGCGGCATCCCAGAACCGTGTGGTGGACACTGGCAGTAGGATGCTGTCAAGCTGAAGAAGGAGTCCCTATCGGCTGTGGTTGGCTTGTGGGACTCCTGAGGCGTCCAGACGGGTACCGTGAGGCCAAGCGTGCTGCGGCCCCGGGCTGTGGCAGAAGGCAAAACCTGGGCCTGGAGGAGTTCGTTGAGGCCATGGAGAAGGACTACCGGTCGGCCTCGAAACGATTCTGGAAAACCGTCCGGCACCTCAGGAGGGGGAGCAGTGCTTCGCCAACACTGTTTATAGTGGGGTGGGAGGCTGCTGACCTCGACTGGGGACATTATTGGGCGGTGGAAGGATTACTTCGAGGATCTCCTCAACCCTGCCATCACGCATTCCCTGGTGGAAACAGAGGCTGGGGACTCGGGGATTGGACTCTCTCATCACCCAGGCTGAAGTCACCGAGGTGGTTAAAAAAGCTCCGCGGTGGTAAGGCTTCGGGGGTGGATGAGATCCGCGCCCTGAGTACCTCAAATCTCTGGGATGTTGTGGGGGCTGTCATGGTTGACACGCCTCTTCAACTTCTCATTGCGTGTCGGGGACAGTGCCTCTGGACTGGCAGACCGGGGTGGTGGTCCCCCTTCATAAGAAGGGGACCGGAGGTGTGTTCCAACTACCGGGGATCACACTCCTCAGCCTCCTGGTAAGGGCCTACGCCAGGGTATTGGAGAGGAGAGTCCGGCCGATAGTCGAACCTCGAATCCTTCAGGAGGAGCAGTGTGGTTTTTCGTCCGGCCCGTGGAACCCTGGACCAGCTCTATACCCTCTACAGGGTACTCGAGGGCTCATGGAGTTTTGCCCAACCAGTTCACATGTGTTTTGTGGACCTGGAGAAGGCATTCGACTGTGTCCCTCGTGATGCCTTGTGGGGGGTGCTCCAGGAGTATGGAATCGGGAGCCCTTTATTAGGGGCCATCCGGTCCCTGTACGAGCGGAGCAGGAGTTTGGTCCGCATTGCCGGCACTAAGTCGGACCTGTTCCCGGTACATGTTGGACTCCGGCAGGGCTGCCCTTTGTCACCGGTCCTGTTCATAACTTTTATGGACAGGATTTCTAGACGCAGCCAAGGTCCGGAGGGGGTTTTTCGTCTCTTCTTTTTGCAGATGACGTGGTCCTGCTGGCCCCCTCTAGCCAAGACCTACAGCATGCGCTGGGGCGGTTCGCAGCCGAGTGTGAAGCAGCTGGGATGAGGATCAGCTCCTCCAAGTCAGAGACCATGGTACTCAACCAGAAAAGGGTGGCTTGTCCTCTTCAGGTTGGATGGGAGTTCCTGCCTCAAGTGGAGGAGTTCAAGTATCTCGGGGTCTTGTTCACGAGTGAGGGAAGAATGGAGCGGGAGATCGACAGACGGATCGGTGCGGCTGCTGCAGTAATGGGGGCGCTGTGCCGGTCCGTTGTGGTGAAGAGAGAGCTGAGCCAAAAAGCGAAGCTCTCGATTTACCGGTCGGTCTACGTTCCTACCCTCACCTATGGCCATGAACTTTGGGTCATGACCGAAAGAACGAGATCCCGGATACAAGCGGCTGAAATGAGTTTCCTCCGTAGGGTGGCCAGGCACTCCCTTAGAGATAGGGTGAGGAGCTCGACCATTCGGGAGGGGCTCGGAGTAGAGCCGCTGCTACTCCACATCGAAAGGAGCCAGTTGAGGTGGCTCGGGCATCTATTCCGGATGCCTCCTGGACGCCTTCCTCGGGAGGTCTTCCAGGCACGTCCCACCAGGAGGAGGCCCAGGGGACGGCCCAGGACATGCTGGAGGGACTATGTCTCTTGGCTGGCCTGGGAACGCCTTGGGCTCCCCTCGGAGGAGCTGGAGGAGGTGTCTGGGGAGAGGGACGTCTGGGTGTCTCTGCTGAGTCTGCTGCCCCCGCGACCCGGTCCCGGATAAAGCGGAAGACGACGAGTACGAGTACGAGTCATTTCTCTATGCCAGTGCTCTTGCATTGAGTAAAGCTATCTGAATGCTCTCTGTTAAGACTATTTCTTGGTATTAGCAGATCTACGTTTTAAAAAATATCGTCATGAATGAAAATTTACGTTGGTAAGCTATCTTCAGAAAATTAATGTTCACTGACCAAAACAGCCAGAAGTGTTCCTTTAGAGGATACAAAAAATAAAAATACAATTTCATTACATGAAATAAATTGTTTTTGGCTCTTTTTTGTGCTTCTTGGTATTTGTGTTTGTTTATTCATCATATAAGCATGCATTTCAAACAATTCTATCTGTCTGTATGTCTGTCCTTCTGTCTGTCCGTCCGTCATCTAAAATGTAGGTTAGAACAAAATGCTTCAAAATGTCTTTCACTGATCATCATAATGACAGTACAGTTATTTTTGTTTGTCTTTTTCTTCTTTTTGTGCTGCATGTTCACAAGAGTAACAATGTTGCATTTAATTTTGGGGTAGACATCAGCCCTTATTTGCATAACCTTTATCTCCCAAATGAATCCTTAATTCCTGTTTTTGCATTCCACCGGTCATGTGTTTGTTCTGAATAAATTAATGTAGAATCATTAAAATCTGCTAACATGAGGTCTGCTTGTAAACGGTCTAATGTTTTGAAGGTGGTTGAAATGAGTATTGACGTTATAAAGTAAGAGACTGCTTAACTATTAACAATGTTATTACCCTAAAGAAAAAATGTGCTCATTTCCCCTTTCATCATGAGATGAAAAGAAATGAATCACATATAATTAAAAGAAACTTATCAATTGTCCTCTTTGGAAATGATTTTGAGCTGTCATTACAGTTCATATTGTAATAGAATGTTGGAACACAAGACTAAAAACAACATAGTTACTAAGTAAAATGTAATATTTTAGCATTTAGTTTTTGTGCAACAAATGATTGTCCAAAAATTTGCAACACTGATGTGGTTACAAACCAAGGCACTCCGTGAAACAAATTTAACATGAGAACATAGTTTCAAATCCAGACTATTTATAAATTGTAATGTCCAATTTATAAATCCATATTTACAGCTTTTAAAGTGACATTTCTGCATTAAAGCTACCTTGCCAGAAACGTTGTCAAAGACATAGACACAACCTTACATAATAGCTGCTCCTAGCTTTTTAACATTTTTTTTATTGCTATCTGTTTGCACTTGTGTCTTTGTTAAAAAAAACAGGGTGTGGATTTTAGATGATAGTTCATTTGAAATGCAGAAAAGGTTTTATTAATACCTTTGTACTTAGATGGTATTATTCTGTTTTGTATTGGGTAATTCATTGAAACATTTATTAGCTTTTAGCCTACGTCTGAGAATTTTACCTTCCAACCATTGTTTGATTAGTTTACATATCTTAGATGAGTGTAGGACAGTGGATGGATGGATGGATGGATGGATAGATGGATGGATGGTAAAGCATATATATTACATAACATCATATAGCATTGCATAGCATAGCTAGACATAATGCAGCATTTTATGGTATAGTATTGTAAACCATAATTTGGGTTTGGACTTTAACTGAATGGATAAAACAGGACATATCATGTGTTTATTCTGTTTGCAATGAAATGAAGTCAGTTCAAGAATTTCGTTTTGCATTTTCCAGTCTCAAACACATGATTTCAATTATCACAAAATTAATAAAACCCGTATTAAAACCCTGATCCCTAAGTGGGCCATCTTATATTTAAGTATTAAAGCTTTCACTCAATTCTTTTGTCACAAGTAAGATCACATTAAGATCAAACCCAAAAATACCTGGTTTGTCAGAGCATATGTATATGCACCGGATTAATTGAGCTCACAACATACTAAAACCCCCAAACTTACCAACACAACAGAAGATGTAACCTGATTGGCTCTTATTTTCTTCTGCACTATTTCCTAATGACAAAGTCTTTGGTTTATTGTTGCTTTATAATCCTAACAGCCTGTGTTAGGTCATGTCTTCTCCTAAATTGAGTTCAACTGAGAATCTATCAGATATGCCATGACCAGGCAAGTCCTGATGGACTGTCAGAACAAGGAAATTAAGTTATTGATTTCATTGGATGAACACTTTGCTTGATTTTACATCTTTTGAAGGTGTCCAGATGGAAGGATTACCTCAGTTGTTCGATGAAGTCAGTCATTTTATGAGCAAGCTCAGATGGGAGAAGAGCCTTATGTCATTACTGGATTTTATTTTATTTTTTTGTGGGTGATGCTGAAAAAAGATACTCAGTTGCAGCTAAATACACGAACATTTAAAACAAAAAACTGGTCAAACATCCCAGTGTTAAAAATATATCATCCCTATAAAGAAATATCTTGCTTGGCAAAAACATTGTATGACCTATTGTGAACTGCTGTTCTAGAAAAGTGAAATTCATTGTCATATTTATTGCTGGTTAATAAAAGTTTATGGTCATGTCCTAATTCTAGAAAATTATTCTATACCAAATGAATTGGCAAATGTTCTCTGCAGTGCTTTGAGGGAAGTCCATTACCTTCAGAGGTTTAGTCTATATTTGTGAAGGGAAGACAGGACTGTGAAAGTGACTTAGCTTGTTAGAGCAGCTGCCTGCCTCCCTGATGCATTTACATGCATAATACATCTCTGGCCCACCTTTCATTCCCTTGTCTAAATTGGAAGCTTGGCCTCATGACACACAGAGCAGCATGGGAACAGGCAGAGCTGGCAGGCCTTGGCAGTGGACACCTTGGATCTATCTAATATATGCCTGAACTCTGCTCCTGTCAACTTCGTTAAACCTCCCAGGTAGGGGATAAAATATATCAAAAGACTGATATTAAATAATTTAAACATACAATGCTTTAAATAAAGGGTGTACAACATTAAACATTTGTGTACATTACTGTGCAAGGATTAAAAAAAATATTTGTGTTCAAGGAGGACTAGTCTTATAATGATGTTGATTTTTTCCAAACATGTAGCACTTTGTCAACTGCAACAATACCCATGGTTACTGGGATGATACAAGACAAACCATAATAGGTATTGAAATAAGATTTGAAACTGATAGTAAAGTAAAAGATAGTGAACCAGTAGTCAATATATTCACTTATGAAATAACTCAGCCAAAGCATAGAGCTATTAAGAAAGCACTGCCCATAATTAGATGAAGACGTAAACTCTTTAGATGAGTCGATAAGAAGCAGGCAACTAATGCGATCCCCAGCAGATTGAAAAGCATTTAAGGCAAAGTACCGTTGACTGCTCAAATGGGATTGCAGCCACTGCTTCGTCCCATCAGCATTTAGCTGTTCTACCCCCAGCACTGTAGCTGACTCAAGAAAAAATTACGGATCCAAGGATACAAAAAGATTATTGATTGGCAAAGATGGACTTTCAGTAAGTGGGTTTATACTCTGATCAGCACCACTAAGAAGTACAGTAAATAACACTGTTTTTCTTGTGTTAAAGCTATAATCTGCAGCGAATTATGCCCACCTTCGAACATTTTCAAACCAGTGTATGTTGCAGCAGTTTTACCATATAGCAGACCTAAACCTCAGCTTAACAGCATTATGTTTCTTAAGAGTCTCAAAGACACAAGGAAGAACTTGAAGCAGGTGTCTAAAATGCAGCAGGGAGGCCCTTGGAACAATTTTGTGCTGCTCCTGATCGCAGTTCAAGAATGGCACAAATTTGGCCCTCAAATGGAGCTGACTCGGATGGACACTTTTTGTAATAGTTATATAATGAGATTTTTTTTGGCAAATTTATATTTTATTAAATGAAAAATGTTAGATATGACAACAAGGAATTAGCTTTTATTAGCCATGTTTTGTAAATATCATACTGAACCACAAATATCCAGCAACCTTTTATTCAAAAACAGACTTGGGCACAACCTTTCATATAACTTGGCTAAATACAGCAAGGGTTTTCAAAGAAAGGTCTTGTTTTTATTGCTGGGAATAGACCATTTTCTATAACAAAAAAAAAAAAAAAAACCCAAAAATCAAAAAGTTAGGAAAATGTAATTTGCTTCTCAGCAGGTAAAACATTTATATGATTTAGTGTTTTTTTTTTTTTTGAACAAATAAAAAATTATGGCCCCTGAGTACTTTCAACTTGGCAATTTTGGCATGCGGTATAGAAAGTTTAAACATCACTGGTTTAAAAAGTTAATGCAGCACCTTATACGATACTTTGCTAAAAATTTAGAATTTTTTTTTAAATTTGTCACGTAAAAAATGCAAACTTGGATATATGGCTTTCAAAATGTTTTACTAATAAAAACCCTAAAAAGTGTGGCGTGGATTTCTCGAAATTGAGTGACAGCTGACAAGCAAGCAGATACATTTTTATTTTGTAATGTGTAAATCCAAGAATTCAGGAGAATCGATGCATGTTCATTCTCCCTACTTCAGTAATATGTGAGTTTTAAAAAATACTACATAACACGCAAAGTGGAAAAATTAAGAGTAGTAGTAAAGGACCAGGTTTTAATCCTAAGGCTTGTAGCCCACATTGGTTTTTTGAATTACGACAATCCCTGACATTGCAGGGAAATATTTCCAGCACACATGCATACATACATGAGTGAAATAAATTGTTTAGACTCAGTTTAACACTGCTAAAGATGCATTTAACTAATAACTGTATTTCTCCAGTTTTTTCCTTTGGTTATGTTTGAATTTTAAAAATATTTCATCAGCAACCAAATCTTTCTGCCCGTCAGCATTGAGATGCCAAGACCTCTTTCTCTGTATTGCTAAAGCTTTTTAACAAAACTTTTATTTATATTCCTATTCCAGTAGGCTAAAGGTATCCGCAGCTTCACACCAGCCTGTTACTTTCTTTCCTGTTTAGCTGCATTTATTATTAATGTAATACTGAAATCCTTAAATGCACATTCCTAGACATACATGTTCTAGTGAAAAGTGTGGTAGTGGTCTTATATTATTTATTACCGTATTACTGTCAAACAAAAGAACGTGATGCATGCTGAGTAGGTAAAGATTTCATTACTATTCGCCCAATACCTAATTTATTAATATGAGAGATCAAGACCAATCAACTGCATGAGGATATGCAGCAGTTCTAATGCAGCAATTTATCACCAACAATGTTGGGTAATATTTCCTCCTCCCAGATCAGGGATGGTACATACCTCCATGCTATACTGGCTTCTCTGTCAAAGCTCAATAATAAGCCTGTCAGCTTGATTTAAAAAGCCGATGGCAGCATTATGAGAGACAACATCAGATTCCCAATAATTCATAAATCTCAAGCAATAAAGGATAAATCAATAGAGGTGTGAGCCTAAACTGTTTTCAGTTTCCTTCCTGTCTGTGGCATGGCTCAAAGGAACGACGCAATTCAATTGTAGAGGTATTGCCACATATTTCACTATGTACTTGTTGGTTTCGCAATGAGACCTATAGTACTCTGTTTGACAGCAGAGAAAATTTTGAATCTCTGGATGCAATTGGAGAAGTGTTAATTTCCAGATTAACTGAATCACACTGAGCTAAATTCAATTATAAGTTGTAGGATTCACAAGAATCAATGATTTTGCATTGGCACTTATGATATTCACATATTATACAGAGCAAAATATAAGAACTGAACATGTCAACATTGTTCTTAGTAAAAATATTTTAAAAGTAGCTACTGACAACAATTTCACACCAAAGGTCAATAACCACCCAAGTAATCCATGCAAACAAAAGACACTGAAACATAAATCAAGTCAGATGTAATAAAAGTGAAATGACACAAAATAAGTATCAAGCACAAGAACAAGAAGGAATATAAGCCTGGAAACCAGCTGAAATGTGTCACTACTGGAAATCAATCCCAATCCTATCAGCGCAAATTCATGTCAAACCATTTAGTCCTAAATTACACATGTGGACAAATATATATATATATATATAGGGCTACAGGTAGTCACTGTGCTATTTGGTGACATGGCGTGTACCACACTCAACATGGACCAGAGGAAGTGGAGGAAGAGTTGTCTCAGGAGATTAGAAAGAAAATTATAGACAAGCATGTTAAAGGTAAAGGTTATAAGACCATCTCCAAGCAGCTTCATGTTCCTGTGACTACAGTTGCACATATTATTAAGAAATTTAAGATCCTTGGGACTGTATCCAACCTCCCTGGACGTGGCTGCTGGAGGAAAATTGATAACAAAACAAAGAGACGGATAATACGAACGTTAACAAAAGAGCCCAGAAAAACTTCTAAAGATTAAAGGTGAACTTCAAGCTCAAGGAACATCAGTGTCAGATCGGACCATCCGACGTTGTTTGAGGCAAAGTGGACTTAATGGGAGACGACCAAGGAGAACACCATTGTTGAAAACAAATCATAAAAAACCCAGACTGGAGTTTGCCAAACTACATGCTGACAAGCCTCAAAGCTTCTGGGAGAATGTCCTATTGACAGATGAGACAAAAATTTTACTTTTTGGCAAGGCACATCAGCTCTATGTTCGCAGACAGAAAAATGAAGCATATGAAGAAAAGAACACTGTCCCTACTGTGAAACATGGAGGAGGCTCTGTTATGTTCTGGGGCTGCTTTGCTGCATCTGGCACAGGGTGTCTTGAATCTGTGCAGGGTATAATGAAATCTCAAGACTATCAAGGGATTCTAGAGAGAAATGTGCTGCCCAGTGTCAGAAAGCTTGATCTCAGTCGCAGGTCATGGGTCTTGCAACAGGATAATGACCCAAAACACATAGCTAAAAACACCCAAGAATGGATAAGAGGAAAACATTGGACTATTCTTTATGACCTTCTATGAGCCCTTACCTAAATCATATTGAGCATCTTTGGAAGGAGCTGAAACATGCCGTCTGGAAAAGGCACCCTTCAAACCTGAGACAACTGGAGCAGTTAGCTCACGAGGAGTGGGCCAAAATACCTGCTGAGAGGTGCAGAAGTCTCATTGACAGTTATAGGAATTGTTTGATTGCAGTGATTGCCTCAAATGGTTGTGCAACAAAATATTAAGTTACGGCACCATCATTTTTGTTCAGGCCTGTTACATGAGTTTATTATTTAATTTAAAATGATCCAGTTGAAGCATGTTTGAAAAGCAATGTCTGACTTTCATTTGTTCATTTTCATAGAATTTTTATTTATTATTACCTTTGTCAGATTCAAGTTATTTCTGACCATTATGGGGTTTTCTTTCATTAACGGAGGGGTACCAACAATTTTGTCCACGTGTTTATAGCCTGTAAAAAGTTTTTCTCATTACTAAAGTATTGCATAAAACCTATGTAACGGCAGGTAATAGCAAAAACCTATTCAACTCTACTGCTGTGATGTTAAAACTTCTGAATGTTCTAGTGAGTGCCCTCTGAAGATCAGAGTGTTTATAGAGGCTCCCAGAACCTTCATTTCCGTCTGTATGAAAGAATGGGTCAAAATCATACCTGAGCCATGTATGACTAGTTTTCCAAAAAGTCTTAAAGTTGTCAAAACAGCTTTGCCACTGAGTAATGCAAAATATTCGGTAAGCATGTTCAATTTTACTATACGTACTTAATACTTACTAATCTAATTAATGGTCTAATTTCTTTCGGTTTGTACATGTGTGACTACTTTTGTTGTAAATGAGATCTATTGTTAATTTCATGTTTGTAGCCTCACTAAAAAATGTTGACATGTTAAAAAAGTAATTGCTGAATTTTATTTGGATTTATACAAAAACATGCGAAAACAAGTTTTTAGAATAACCAGAAAAAACAGAAAGTGGTTTCTTTGTGTCTGACTGAAGTACTGGTTAACAAGACAGTAAATGTTTTTCAGCTAAAATAAAAAAAAACCCAATCTGATATACTTCATCTGTGCACTAACATGTCTCAAGGTAGTACATTTCTCTGCTGAATCTTTTATTCCTGACAAGTTGTTGGGGAGTTTAAGACACGGGCGGTTGGTGATGTGTGTTAGCATCTATGTGATTTAAAATGTTACATTTCATCGCCTTGTAATTGCTGGAAAAGAGAAGCCATATCACAGTCTCTCTTTTGTTTATTTCATGCTTCAGTTGATTTTTTAATTCCCGAGGTGCGGTGATCGCACTTATCAACACATACACGTCATTACTCATTCTGATGAGTTCTAGAGAGAGAGAGATGAAAGGAAAAGAAGCAAATAATTTTCTTAGTCTGTATTTAAGTTATTCATAGTGATTTCTTTCTTTTTAGTACATTTCGTTAGGGATGCAATTTGGACACAGAATTTTACACTTGCTTACCTGACAACATGCATTTTATTGCCACTTTCCGCAAAACATGTTCACCAAACCAGCCTACAGATTCTGACAAATTCTTGTTTTTTAAGGTGCCTCAGTGTTATTTCATTCAACTTTTTGGGTACTCTTAATTCCACTTTAAAATGACCACATTTCTTTTCCGCAAATAGTCCGTTTCGTTTGGGCTGGTGAGTAAGCTCATCTGACCTCTGGTGCCAACTAAACTCTGCTTGGCCCGAAATGGCGTGGGTCTCGGTTTAATTGTAAATGACCCCTGGTGTGCTTCCCTTACAGAGAGAAAGCAAAAGAACATAATTAGCTATGGAAAGAAAGTGAACCAATACAGTCATGTTTGATAAATTAGAATGTTAGTAAAAAGTTATTTATTTCACTAAGTAAAACACATTATATAGATTAAGTACACACAGACCGATGTTTTCAAGCTTTTATTTCTGTTAATTATGATGACTGTCTGCTAACAGCTAATGAAAACACGACATTCAAGATTAGAATATTACAACAAAGAAAATAAAATACAATTTAATCTGACAAACAAGCCTCATCAGAATACATATTCTTATTTACTGAATGTGACTGGATCTAAAAACCTAAACAGAAATTGTAAAATTAAATTATTATGCTACTACATCACCGCAGATGTTTTGTACATGTTCAAAAATATTGCAAACTCTCACACTCCATTACAGGTAATACGTTTTTGATGCACCCAGTGGAGGGGTGGTGGGGTGGTGGGGAATTACCCTGGTTTTAAGAGAGCCTTACTCATTACTTAATTACAGTACTGTGCAAAGTTTCCAGTGGTGGCTCACCCTTTTCTCTGTTGTGTCTGGCCAGCAAACATGCTCTATTTGTTGTTTCAGTTGAGTTTTCTGATTCTGAAGAAAAAAGAAAGACTTTTCTTTGTTTTACTTTACCTGCCTATGTCTGCCTAGCCACTTATTACCAGTCTCATTATTTTACACATTTCTGTGACCCAGATCCCACCACGATTTGACATTTACACTTTTTCAACATTCTGTTTTTTTGACTTTAAAACAAAAATCATCTAGCACCCTATCGCTTTACATGTTTAGTTTAATTTGGATCACTTCACAACAGGTTTTAAAATAATAAAAAAAACATGGTAAACTTATGCTCTGCATGTAATCAAATGTATTTAATGCTCCTAATTCCTTTTGTCCAGTAAAACACTGACACCAAATTAGTTTCTTAAACATTACTGGAAAATGCAACATGAACGGAGGATTAATATGGATAAATAGGTCTCAGTCCACCCAAAACTTAGTTAATGATTTAAATTCCAGATTTTCACAAATTGTTGTGCTTAGCATCAGCATTATCTTCACTGATGAGCCATCAGTTAGCAAAAGGCTGATTGTCTTTATGTTAAATGACAATCAAAAAGACAACCCTTCTTTTTCTAATTGTAGAAAACTAATCAATATCTACATGGTGACAGGCTTTCCTTGTCAGTCAAGTTGAAAAAAACAAGCCCCCTTGTTCTACCCTTTGATAAGACAATAATGTAAGCTACGATCATGTGTATGTGCTGAAATAATGAGACATCTTCATGAAGTGGTTTGTCTTACAATGTGTGAATAAATTACAATCTCTGGTTGATTGGATTTTTGTCAAGAGAGAACAGAACATGTAAGTCATCGTATCACTAGTGGCTACAATAGTAGAGAAAACTGTATGCTCCTGTTAATGGCTTTATGCAATTTATGCAGTAGATACATGAAGTAAACAAGGCAATGGCAGGCTGCACTAATCCTACATCATTCAGTTCTGAGTTTCTGTTTGAAAGGGTCAATGATTGACTATAAATCTGTCTCAGGAAATGAATAGATGACAATCACAGCCCTGCAATTCTGTCAGCAGGACTGCCCAGTCGTGAATAGATGGTACACAACATCACCTTTATTCCAGTTCCCAGGTTTTAATGATGTTACTAGATAAATGAGTGGAATACATTTCAGATGTAATTTAAAATATATGAAAAATATGGAACATTTTAACAGCTTTATTTTATTAAATTATTGAAACTATTCTCAAATTTCAGAATTTGAGACAGCTCTGTTGCGGTAAAGCTGTAAAATGCAAAACAAACTGAAACTCAGTTTTTGATTAAACCTTACTTAACAAAACTAATGGTTGTGGTCTATTCATTGTAGTTTTGTTTTAATTCAATATTCAAATGGTGTTTTTGAAACAACTTTTTTTATTGTGTGCTTTGCAGAGGTTTCTAGTTCCTGGTTCCAATATGTATTTGGCCATGTTGTCTTATTGTGCTTCTCTGAGATCTGCTAATGCTTTATCCAGTCACCCCTCTGTTTTATATTACCTCATCTGCAGTCAATGTCTGAATCACCTTTCTACCTCATCTATGTAGCTGGTTCTTTTGTACTTACTAAGAATCAATCCGTATTTGTCAAGTTTTCTTTTCGGATTTACTTCTATGGTGGCTGTTTGCATCTATTTTATCAACAAAATATGTTGAGTATTTTTTGTATCCTTTGTCAACTCCTGCAACTGGAACTTATTCTGATGAGTCACCACAGCAAAAGTTAAAAGACACTGAAGAATATAAAAAAAAAAAAACATACAACGTCAAATGAAAAAAACCTCTTTGGTTCATATCTGTCTTAATTTTAACCATTTATCTTCTGTCCCTGAATGTGTTACGTGTTAAACTAAGCAAAGACTCCTCGTGCCAGTTACCCACAATTGCGTGGGGATCACAACCTTACTGCTATAGAACCTTTCAATGCTAGACATTGACAGACTTTAATAAGTTTAATAAGTTACTCTATCTAGGAAATGTTTTTTAGGGGAATCAGGCTGTGTAATTTTTAATGTTACTTATCAGGAACTTGTGTTTTTCCTTACAAAGTTTTATCAGCCTTTATTAATTTATTTAAAATTAAGGCATAAACAGGTAGCCCTTTGAAACTAGCAAATACAAATCTGCTTGTTAGCTGTATCTTTGTGAGCTGTTCGTGTGTTCTTCTTGTGTTTTTCTTTTTGTTCTCTTTGGGTGATAGGACTTCCGCTCAAGATCCAAAATCCATGCATGAGAGATTAATAGGTGATTAAGCCAACTACTGATTTCAGAATTGACTGTAGTAAATGTGTGAGAGTGTCTGTCTTTCTCCATTACCGCTGAGATGGACTAATGGAAGGTGAGACAGACTCCATTACCAGTCAATGCCGTAGATAAAGTATTTCACATGACAAGCTGTTGGTTTTATTGTTTTTTACTTTCAGAATTGTGTTGCGATAAGGAGATTTAAAAAAAAAAA